>CABFOW010001670.1:104020-132914 GCA_902141385.1 Timema californicum
CCGCATTATTATTTTCAACGCACATATTGAAGAATCATCATAGACTCTACCATAAAATATGAGTGACTATCGACATTTTTATGAGGAATAAATTAAATTTTTTTAAATAAAATATAGCCTATGTTACTCGCTGATAATGTAGCTTTATATTGGTGAAAGAATTTTTAAAATCGGTCCAGTAGTTTTAGAGTTTATCCACTACAAAAAAAAAATCAAATCCTTCCTCTTTATAATATATAAGTGTAGAAAATACAATGCTTGCATTCAGGCCAAAATTTGTCATTTTGAGCATTTCCTATAATGTTAAGCAGATCCACATCCCCGGAGTACAAACATGACTAAAGCTCGGAAACAAGGTCAAATGGGACACATATTCTTACCAATTTTATTTAATTGTTTTTATGTCTCCTGCACACCAATGAAGTGGGCTCCACATATTAAGGTATATTCTGTACATACCTATCAGACAGGGATGAGGAAGGTCAAATTTACAGGCAGTGTCCCGCATTTTCATGGAAGAAAGAGATTATAAAACCACCCTCAGATCACCCTACCAGGATTCCAACCCCGGTATACCCATCATAGACGCACCAATCTAAAACGATATCTACGCGTTAGACCATGTCCCAAACCCATGTGGGCATCAGTGGGTTACACGAGCTTTATGTGAGCCCTAAGGAAGTAAAGCACCCTCTTAAAAATCCCAGAACGCGTCACCGGTGAAAATACCAGAGTTTTGTCATACCAGCTGTGCTAGAAGGTGACTCTTCGCTCCGTCTAATTGATCCACTGACCGAACTAGAATGGCATCTGGTTTTGATATGTCTCGTACCCACATCGGTAGGCACTTTTTTCTAAGGAAGAGGTTACCAATCTGGCGTCCATGGACACATGAGAGTCCGCAATGAGGCATGTGGGGGGAGGGGGGGTGTCTAAACAAATCAGGATCTTTAAGTTATTATTTATTTATTATTTAGCACCACGTCTTACTACCCATTCGGGTTATACGCTTTAAGTACTAATTACTCTAATGGATTAGGAATTGGGAAGGTATGAATTATATGAAGTGAACCTGCATTTTCGTATAGGGAGAGTGGAAAACCATTTAGGAAAAACCACCTCCAGTTCACCCGATCGAGATTCGAACCTCGATCTCTCCGTCCTCCGTAGTCGAGCTTAACACGACTAGCGCGTTAGCCAACTACGCCACCGAGGCGGGGGATTTTTAAGTTATTTCTCTATTTGTATTTTCACATCATTATAAAAAACTATTCTATCTTCAAAATTTTCGTAAATATTGGTTTTTCCCCCCATTATTGTTTGACTAAACATTTCTTTTCTTTTATTTATTTGAAATGGGTTACCTAGAATTCAATAAATTTGTGCATACGTTCTTAATTTCACTTCGTGTGGTAGGGGAGATTAGAGGGGCCATGGTTACATGGCCCCGTGCCCCACGCTTGAAGGGGCCCTTATAAGAACACGCACATGTTTTATTATAATTATTTAATATTGAATATTATAGTTTTTATAAAATAGTTCTTTGAAGGTGTAACAAGAAGCTAATTACTATGTGTTCCATTCCAATGATCATAACTGAATGCTGTTTCAGGCACAGTGTTATTATTATTATTATTATTATTATTATTATTATTAGCACCGCCTCTTACTACCCGTTCGGGTTATACGCCCTTACGCCAATGTGTAATGGTAGGGTGATTGTGAGATGAAATGGAGGACCCACAGTTTAACGTGGAATCCGAACCACGGTGGAGGCCTGGCATTCCTCACATTCACAAGATGTCTTGTCAGAGGTGAAGGAAGGGTTTGGTAATCAGATAAATCTGTACCGGGATCGAGGATTGAACCCCGGCCGCCAGCACAGAAGTCTGACACCTTACCCCTAGACCACTAGGTCAGCATCGGGCACAGTGATTCACTCCGGAAACAGGATATATTTATTTTTTCTAAGAGGGTTGGTAAAGTTTTGATGGGTGCTTTGTAGCTATAACAAAATATTATAGATTCTTGGGGAGTGATTGGTAACATATTGTGTAAAAAAATTATTATTTCTTTATTTAGTCAAAAGCTTAAAAGATGTGATGACACTAAATATGCCTAAGAAGGGTGGGAGGGGGAGGGTATTCTGTGAAATGAGAACCATCCCCATTAGTAAAAATAAGTCCAATCCAAATAACAAGAAATAATTAATTTAAAGGTGTTATTCTTAAAAGCTAAAACTTTTAATGGGGTTGTCGACTTGTCACTTTACATTGAGAGAAAAAAAATTGTGGTCTGGGATAGGTGGGCTACAAATTGTAGATTCTTATTACACATTTAAAAGTGATCTTGGGGCCCCTAAAATTTGAAAATGCCCCCCTCTAACCCCCCATCTCCCCACCTCCCAAATTACTAAATTCAACCTTGTCCGTGTGCTCACCATTTTCTTTCCGAGGGAATACAGATATATATATTATATATTTAACCTTAACCTCCCTCGAATTTTATTTAAGAGTGTAAGTTATGGTTAGATCTAAGGGCCAGTTAGAATTTGGCCGAGGAGTAGGGGGATTCCTTCCCTTTCTCCTTTTCTTCTCTATCGTCGGTTAGATAGAAACATTCATTGCCAGGGAAGATATATTGGATCAGGTATATATATATATTAAATTGTTCTTGGGTGTCTTCCTACCATTAACAACAACTCGTCCATTCAATGAAGTATTCCTCAAACATTTATCAAGTCTCCACAAAACGAATAACACTTCACCTGCCTGTTGGAACTTACAGGGGGATAATATATTGGTCAGGTTTGAATGGTAACAGAAATACCAAAACTACCATTTGTGATCTTAAGATATGATTTACTGAAATATAAAAACTCGTCTTCATTTAAGAAATACCATATAATAATAATGTATCTGATTCTTCGGTGCAAAGCAAACTGAATTGAGCCATTCCCTAGAGAAGAAACTGGTTTCTGCGTGAAGCCATTGTAGGAAAGGTTGAGGAAAAGAGGAGCTTACACAGAAGAAGGATTCAAACAATGATTGACTTGAAGGAAAGTAGAACATTTTGGGAGCTGAAGGAGGAGGACATTTCTACTAAAATGTCCATGCTTTTAACGAGATTGCGAACATGTCGCACATCTTTTAATTGACCTGTGACGGCTTTAATCTAATAAAGACCGGATAGCTTAAGCGAATATGCGAGAATCAAGTAATCCTCAGTGATCTTAGGGTAAATTGCTCGTATCATGATCCGATGATATATGGTTCAAACCTAGCTAGAGATTACGGATTTTTCTTGAGCGATAAAAATCCGTAGCACAACTTCCTTCGGAGGGAAAGTAAAACCGTCTGCCCCTTGTCCATTTTGGTATTTAAAATAACTGTTTAAGGTATGTAAAAATACCTTTCCCGGCAAAATTGGTAGGCTCTTTTGCTCTCGCTTATTTAAATTTTCATGTAACTGATATAATAATTGTTATTATGGATCTGTCTTAAGACAAAACACATAATAATAATAATGATATCCTAATTTTTTAGTTTTAAGGTCAGATGGAAGGTAAAAAGAGTCACGGTCAGTTTTTTTGCAGTTTTTACAGAAAAAAAAGTTTGCGCAATTTTTTTTATTGCATCTCCACGCTTAGGTTGTCTGCATATGTATTAATTACACTGATGTATTAGGGATAAGGAGGGTCAATTTTATAGAATGTGTACCCACATTGGTGCAAAAAGAGAGAGTGTAAAATAATTTAGGAATACCCACCATTAATACACCCAACTGGGATTCGAATACCAATCTCCCCATCATAGACAGCCTAACTAATTGCTAAGGTAACGCTTTATAGCCCATTTGACCACCAAAGCTGGTTTAATAGGGTGATTAGTTCCTTAGTTCGCACTTAGAACTTCCAGTCACCCATCTGTCCTGTCAAAGAATCACCAGGAGACCAACACTGTATGAGAGGCTTTAGATTACAACTAAACAAAGTGTACTGTAGAAGAAAGATGGCTTTCTGATTAATGAGCCACATGCTGATACTATGATATATCTACGTGACTTGTGGATAAATCAATACAACAACTCTGTGGCTATTAATTAGATAGTAAAACAATTACTGTGGACGTGTGCATTTTTTTTTAAATTCTTATTCGTTTCGGCTTGCCATGCGTGTATGTTGTACGGGTGGTCTATCTGGTTTGACGACAAGTGTTGGAACGAGCCTTCTCGAGTGGTAGACAAAATACTCTGGTCCATTCATCTTTTGCCTGTCTTGAGAATATGTGTGATCGTTGGAGTCTTAGACAGAGGATGATAGTAGAATTTGATAAGCGTATAATTAGGTTTGTTTTACTTTCTCATCTAAAGACCTTTAATTTATTTGAGGTGTTTAACGTGCATTGTCTGAAACGACTGATTAAAACAAGCACATAGCTTTAAAGCTATCTTAAATCTACAACAGACACAACACTCACCCCCCGGACGTTAAATCATCACTATGAAATGGTAAGCCCACATTTCATAAATGATAAATTTTTTGGCCATGCCGGGAATAAAACTTGGGACCTCTAAGATACAGTAACCCTATGGCTTCTTTGGTGCTGACTGACAGCTCACAGCTGACAACTAAAAGCTTTGAAAATTTACCAGACCAAATTATGTATCCCTACGCTGAACCATATGATCTGCAAAAACATGTGTTTAGCAGCGGTCACTTATGATGGTCAAAATTTAGGTATATACCTAAGTGTTTACTGTCAGAAGTCAGCTGTGAGCTGTCAGTCAGCACCAAATATGTCATGGGGCTACTGTAGGTGATCCAAATTGGAAGTTTGCCCGTTTGTAAGTTAGCCTAAAATTAATTTGCCACCAGAAAATTAGATTTATCATTTTTTGTTCTATGTTGAACAGAATTGAATTTTAATCAAAATCGTTAAGTGCGATTTTTAAAAACACCATATCTTTTTGTTTTGCCTTGAAGTAAACTACTATTAATTTTATGGTTTGATAACTAAATCAAAATATACCTTTGGGGAAACTTATGAACACGTTAAATACCAATCGGTAAAATAGTTTATAGACTGTGACCTCAGATATACACAGACAGACAGATGAAATCTCAAAAGCAACTTTACCGGGTTCTTGGGTCATGAAACGTTGACATTAATCAACATCTTGATCTCGATATTCTTCCACGATCACAATACTGCCTTTCTCCAAAGGTCACACTAAAGTAAAACTAGTGATAATAAACACGAGACCATTTTAATTGTTTAAGCACTTAGAACCAGTGTACATCTACAATTTTGTAGTTTTATGACCTGGACTAATAATATAATATTTAGCACCGCGTCTTATTACCCGTTCGGGTTATACGCTTTAAGTACTAATTACTCTAATGGATTAGGAATTGGGAAGGTTTTTAATTAGAGGAAGTGAACCCGCATTTGCGTGGAGGGAGAGTGGAAAATAATATAGGAATACCCCCTCCCCAGTTCACTCGACCAAGATTCGAACCTCGATCTCCCCGTCCTCAGCGGTCGAGCTCAACACGACTAGCGCGTTAGCCAACTACGCCACCGAGGCGGGTCGACCTGGACTAGGATTTTGATGAGTTGTAATTTTTTTTTACATCATGCACAATGATCATGAATACATAAACTCTCTTAATGATCCCCTGGTTGTGTAAATGTTTTTTACAGCTCTTTATTATTTATTTTTTTATTTTAAGGTAATGTTTTCCAGTTTTCTTAGCTTTTATATGTTTTTGAGTCTTTTTAAGGCAGTTATTTTGAACAAATAAGTATTGGGACTAACTATAGTTTTAAGAAAACTTGACTCCATTCTAGATGTTGTCGAGAAATTTTATTGCAATCCGTGAACGAGTATGTCTCACCATCCAATTAGTAAATATCTAGGCTCTATTATTTTATTTTTTATTATTATTTAGCACCGCGTCTTACTACCCGTTCGGGTTATACGCTTTAAGTACTAATTACGCTAATGAATTAGGAAGGTTGAATCAGAGGGAGTGAACCCACATTTGAGTGGAGGGAGAGTAGGAAAACCATTTAGGAAAAACAACCCCCAGTTCACCCGACCGAGATTCGAACCCAGATCTCCCCGTCCTCAGCTGTCGAGCTCAACACGAATCTAGGCTCTAAGCCTGTGTATTTAGTACTAAGCGTTCTATCTCTGATAAGGAAGTTTGTATATCATCTGACGATAGATTATTAAACGTTTATTATAACTTTTGTGTTAAATATTCCAATAAAAAATTGCAAATGTAGATTTACGCTTTAACTCTTATTTTAAAGCTCGAGGAAAGGAAATAAATATATTTGTTTCTTAGAGACATCTTAAAGCCTATGCCAAAATGCCCGCACTTTAAATTAAGTGTCACGATGAGACGTCTTCTAACTTCCGCCACGATGTCCGTTCTGTAACCTAGGTGTACCTTTAAGACCTCTTGGAACTTATGCTAGTATGTCCACACCATACTATGATGGAATTTCTACTAAGATGTCCGTGATTTTAACGATATTGCGAACATGTCACGCCTCTTTTAATTGACCTGTGACGGCTTTAAGCTAGTAAAAAGAAGATAGCCTAAGCGAATATGCGAGAATCAAAAGTCGCCCTCGGAGATCTTAGGGTAAATGTCTCTTTTCATGATCCAATGTTATATGGTTTAAACCTAGCTAGAGATTACGGATTTTTCTTGGGCGTTAAAAATCCATAGCACAACTTCCTTCAGAGGGAAAGTAAAACCGTCTCCCCCTTGTAGATTGTGGCATGTAAAATAACTGTTTAAGTTATGTAAAAATACCTTTCCTGGCAAAATTGGTAAGCTCTTTTTCTCTTGATTATTTAAATTCTAGTGTAACTGATATAATAATATTATTATTATTATCACCGCATCTTACTACCCGTTTGGATTGCACGCACTTACGCTAATGTGTAATGGTAGGGTGATGGTGAGATGAAATGGAGGTCCTACAGTTTAACGTGGGCTCCGAACCACGGTGGAGACCTGGCATTTCACACATTCACAATTTGTGATTAATACACGTATTGTCAGAGGTGAAGGAAGGGTTTGGCAATTAGAGAAATCTGTGCCGGGACCAGGGATTGAACCCCGGAACCCTAGCACGGAGGTATGACACCTTGCCCCTAGACCACCCAACTAATATAATCAGTCGGTTCAGAAAGTGCACGTTAAATACCTTAAATAAACAAAAAATTCAAAAAAAGGATATTCAAGAAAGTTTGGTAGGAGGAAGGTAAGATAGGGGAGGGGGGTGGGGGGAGTTAAAAGCTATTTCTTGACGATCCTTCCCCATGACGTGACCAACCTGTATCGGCTTGTAAACATCGCGGCGATATGTAAGTTCAGAGGCCGCCCACCCACACGTCGACAAAAAGAAGGTAAGATCCGATCAAGGCTCTGCAACTTGTCTGACATGTCACGCTGGTGGTTTTTATTTTTCGGTGTTAATTACGCATTTAATGCCTTCACAGGCCATAAAAGACATATCATATACATTAATTCAAGGACAAACAAGAAACAGTACCCATCAGACCATTAATATATCATATCGCCTGGCTAGCGAAATGAGAAAAAACCTGTTTAGACTCGTTTATCTTTATACACAGCATGTTGGACAACACAATTCCCAACAAGCTCTGCTAAAATATAAACGGATTCTCAGCTTGTTGGTGATGTTGTTGGCACACATGTTGGAGTTAGTAGGGCTGGTCAGTGCCAATATGTTTTGTTGGCTCAATTGTTGTGGATAATAAATGACCAACACAATATGTTAATGGATTCTGTAGGTTCAGCATATGTGTAATGGAATATACAGTAGCCCCATGGCTTCTTTGGTGCTGACTGACAGTTCACAGTTCACAGTTGAAAGCTATGAAAGGATACCAGACCAAATTATGTATCCCTACGCCAAACCATATGATCTGCAAAAACATGTGTTTAGCAGCTGTCACTTCCGACGTTCAAAATTATACCTAAATGTTGACTGTCAGAAGTCAGCTGTGAGATGTCAGTCAGCACCAAAGAAGCCATGAGGCTACTGTAGTCGGTGTCGAGACTTAGCGACGCACGTGTTTTGTTTTCAGACTAGACTTTTTAGTTTACATAGTTGTGGGTCCATGGCGAGGAATAAGGCGAAAATAAATTTGAAAGTATTCTGTTCTTTGGGATGTTACCTCAGCTGATTACAAGAACTAAAAATTTTTGAGGAGATACACTTACTGTAGTAGCTAAGGATTTTGTAAACCCTATTGTTTCTTACTTTTTTCTACAATATTACACTTTCTGGCAACACAATACACTAAAAAATATAAAATACAACATTTCCCATGAACAGAAATGTGTAGACTGATTCCCGGGATGTTTTTTAGCTCAAACATTTTCATAAATCCCGTTCGGGTGCACTGAAGTTTTTTTAAATAAATGGCTTCCTACTTTCCCTCCAAGCAAATTCGAGTGCGTTTCCTCTAAATTAAGCCTTTTTAATCCCTAGCCCAGTTGTGTAATTAGTATATAGGCAGATAACCTTAACGAGTAGTAAGACGTGGTGGTAAAAAAAAAGTTAGCACGATTGAACACAACTTATTTATCCCAAGATGTTAGTTACCAACATGTTGACTCCAACATATTACATAATAAACAATGATTTTCATAATCGGAAGTTTCTGGCCTTTGATAATAAATAGATGGGAACGCGAGCTCTATTAGGATAACTAATGTTCCAGTAATCTCCATCATACATTGGAAAACTGAAAGGAGTAACGGTAACAAAAATCTCAGTAAAAGTGTAGATAGTTTTTTTTTATATAAAAAGAGGATTGTAAAATTTTAAGAAAGTTTTTTGAATACTGCAACTTTTACAATCCATTCAATCACCACCTTTTTTTTCCAACGTTTTGTTTTGATGTTTTATTTTCACTTTCGTTAAAAACTTGTAAATTAATTGTGTATAATGCCCTGTTTGTAAGTTTGAAAAATTTGACTCATATTATTATTATTATTATTTGCACCACGTCTTACTACCCGTTCGGGTTATACGCATTTACGCTAATGTGTAATGGTAGGGTGATTGTGAGATGAAATGGAGGACCTACAGTTTAACGTGGAATCTGAACCACGGTGGAGGCCTGGCATTCCTCACATTCACAAGATGTCTTGTCAGAGGTGAAGGAAGGGTTTGGTAATCAGATAAATTTATGCCGGGACCGGGGATTGAACCCCGGCTGCCAGCATAGAAGTCTGACACCTTACCACTAGACAGCCAGGTCACCCCATACTATATCAAATATAGTTAAGGTAAATATTTTAAATACCAAAGTGTGTTAAAGAAAAAAAGATAAAATTGAGTAGAAACAAATTTTAAAAGTGTTAATCATAAAGATATTTATCCTTAATATTCAATTAATTAATTAAATTTATTTAAACTCATACTTTGGTAAATTATTAACGACAATATCTAAGTCTTGGCTTTAATTATATTTATTATTAAGTATGTTCCCAGTTTCTATAACCAAAACAATTATGGTTAAAATAAGTAAATTATTAAAAAATTCCTTCGATAGACACGTTTTGTTTGATTTTCTAAGCAGAGTAATTTTTTTTTTATATGCTAGCTAGTGATAATCAATTTCCCTGATCCTTGTCAAATTAACGCCAATGATGTGACTATGAGAAAGGTAGAGTTGAAAAAATATATATTTGAGTTTGCGTTGAGAGTAAGTGGAAAACCATATAAGAAAAATATTAACCACATCAATACACCTGGTTCGATATCTCTGTCACTATAAAAACAAACAAGATGACACTGACAGCTTTATTTACAAGCCCACGCAACCCGGCTACTGTTATAACTACTTCATGGTTTAATTTCCTCCGTGTCTTAATACCCGTTTGGTTTATACGAATTATAATTACACTAACGGCGTTAAGGTTTGGAAAGGTAGAATTGGAGAGAAAATTTACCCCCAAATTTACATAGAATAAGATCGGGAAATACTTTAGGGAAAAAAAACACATTCAAAACACAACCAGCTGGGATTCAAACCATAACTTCTCCGTCCCCAAAAAAACCAGACCAAATGAGCCTGTCACTCAGCTATCGTGCCCACCAATGCAAGTTTTGTGACAACAGGTATCATATTTTCAGTATACGTCATATCTCTATTGAATCAAGTATGAAATAATTAATTATAGGTCCACGGTCTCCACACAGACTTTCTTTTCCTTTTATCCTAAAATAAAGACATTTACTGGAACCAACTAGTAGGATTTGTGAAATAAAATAATCAACAATGTTACAGAAACATCCCACCAAGGAGCAGACAAAAAATAATATATACTGTTGCAGAAACTTTGAAAGCTGAGGAACATCTCTAACCACCAAAGTGCATAGCAAACAAAATCTCATTTCAAAGACATGAATAAAAAACAAACTAAATATTTACATGTTTGCCTATAGATCAAAAGATATATGTTTTATAAATATATATTTCAAATTAAAGTTTTTTATTTTTAATAGTAGAGCAACTACAAATTTACTATGATAAGTTATTTCGTTTCTCAAATAGTTGTGAATATATTGTAAAAATTGGAAACTTTTGCGTATGAAAAGTAAGTCCAATACTCAAAGAAATTTTCATGAGAGAATGAGAGTTACCATTTTGTTTTTAATGTTAAACAGATCTTAGATACCGAATATAAACAAAATCACTGGAGCTAATTTTGAGAAAATCGATTCTATCAATTATTCCCTTCAGTAAATTACCCTTATGTTTGGAAATATATATATTTACAATAATGTCCTAGGGTAAAAATTATTTTAAAAAAACTCTAGATACCAAACTTAAGCCCAATCGGTAAAAATGTTTAGGCTCTATACTAAAATACAAACAGAGAGAACGACAGCATCTCAAAAACCCTGTATTAGGTTTCAGGGGGTCATGAAATGTCAAAAGTTTATCAAAATAATCTTGATAGAAATTTTTTACGATCACAATATTTCTTTCTCCAAGGGGTCGAGAGAAAATAAAAGACTCTTGGGTATGAATAATTAGTAGCTTATCTAGTCTATATTTACTAACGTGAGCACACGATCAAAGGCATAAGTCTCGTATCGTATAGTTTGTTAAAGACTCTAATTCAAGTGAGATGTTCAGGAGTGTGATTTTTTCTATTACATAAACACTAGAACAACACTTCGTTGGTCGAATCGTCTGAAGTGCCCCTCTCTAAATACTTGGGACTTCCAATAATTCAAAAATAAATTTCTAATCCCGGTTGGGTACACTAAAGTACTGTAGGTGGTTTCTCCTAAAAAGGTTTTCCACACAAATGTTTTTATACCTCCTCTTAAGGTGACTGGCCCTTTTCACTTGGCGCGGAAATGCAGAAACATGGGATCAAACAGTTATCTTCAAGAATTTTTAGTGGTTTACAATTTTCTTTTCGTAAACGGTTTGTTCAAAAATAGAAGCATGTTTATTAAGTTATACTTTTTATATACTCACCTCCTCTATAATTTTAACAGTGATCAAATATTGTTATTAACATGTCTTTTTCAAAAGAGAATGGCTGGCTTTATAACAAAAAATAAGAAATTATAACAAGTAATAAACATCGATACACTATCTAAGAAGGGGTGTTGAAAATATTAACATAGAAACTTCACTCGTTCTTGAGAAAACTAACATTTTCAAACGTATGATTTTTCCGCAGGACTTTTCCGGTATCTAGCGACATCTGCGGTATTCATTATTCATCTGGTCTTGTTGGCGTGGAAGGATACTTTGATTGGTTGTGCAACCACGCCACACTCTTCACTCTGCCACCCACCATCCCACAAAATAGGTTTTATACTTTCACCCGATGGAACCAAAGGCTTTATTTAATTCAACTTTTTAGAGCAATATAGCGCAATGTTAATAACAGACTAACAAACTCTTAATTTTATTTTTGTAAATAAACGTATTACCTTAACGGGTAGTGAGACGTGGAGCTAAAAAACCTTCACAACATTTAAGCTAAATTATACCTTCTTCATTTTCTACCCCATAAATGTAGATATGCGGGTAGTCCAGTCAGTCAGTAAGATGATGATAATAATAATACTAATACTAATAATAACGGTGTATCTGTACTAGGCCTACACCGATCTGTCGATCAGTTTGCGGAAAGATTAGCCAATACTAATATATCGTTGTCCGGGGGACACCCAAATGTACTAATCGTAGTACATCCTTTCCGTGGAGGCTCTTTTCATGTCCCGATGAGGTAAGAGGATGATGATAGTGAATATAGAGGAGTAAAGCCAATGAAGATCTTAACATAACTTAAGTCTAGTTAACCAAATTCTGGTGACCATGTGAATTTTCTCCTTTCAAGAAAAAATCCCCAGTCACCACCCGGGAATCCAACCACTATACCACGAGGCAAGTCAGGAAGACGTTGAGCATGTGGAAGAAAAAAAAAACCCCACAACAATTTCTGTTCATAAATATAGTTCCCAGATTTCACCTTAATTTTTATGTTTTCTTTATGTCACGGTCAGATGAAGCAACGCCGGTGGAAGAATATTATTATAATGGTCGAGCCAAGTCATGGTACCGAAAAGACCCACGCGGAGCGCTCAAGAAGAATGGTTGCCGTCAGGCGAAGCGACTTCAACACATTGCCAAAATAAGCGTTTCAAACTCATGTGAAATCCGTGCCGAGAAACGAAGTGACAGTAGAAATATGAGCAGTGTCCCTGCACATCCTTCATGTGACGGTCCTCTTTCCTTTCCTCCCACTAATTCTTCCTGCCTTGGGGGTGACCCCGAATGTACTTGAGATGTGAGAACTCTTTTTTTTTTTTTCACCGAGATCGTCGACCTTCTGGTTATACCGGGAGACGAGAGATCTATTACGTTGGTCCATCCTCATACTCGTCCATTTTGTTCTTATTTTTATGGTTCTTGTATCCAAATCTTAATTATGTATACCCTGGTATTTTTTTTTATGGATGTAAGCCTACATTTATAGCGCTGTTTAGAAATTACATTTTTTTGTGGTCAACTTTGATATCATTTTACAATATTATTAGTGTTACTTTATAAATATTGATATGGCCATTCATATATATAAATATATATATGAATGGCCATATCTGATGGGTAACTAAAGTGACTAAGTCTACACTCATATATTCATACGTCAAGTCATTTGAACTTCAGCTGTCAATTTTGATCGATATTATAAATATATAAGTTATTATATATATATATATAATAACTTACCCCAATATATATATATAATAACTTACCCCTATATATATATATAATAACTTACCCCAATTTTCTTATGAATGGCCATATCTGATGGGTAACTAAAGTGACTAAATCTACACTCATATATTCATACGTCAAGTCATTTGAGCTTCAGCTGTCAATTTTGATCGATATTATCAATATTTATAAAGTAACACTAATAATATTTTTACTAAAAAAAAGTATGTAACCAAATTTTTGCAATGTAAAACTTGAAACATATTCAAGGAGGAAGCTAAAATTTTAGAAAACAACAAATTTTTCGGGAGCAATTCCTGGGGTACTTAGGGTTCTAAAAAACATATTTTTGTTTCATATTTTTAAAATTAAAGGACTTACTTTGTGAGTTAGTATTTCAAAGTTAAATTTATTTTTTATCAAAGCCAACATTTACATAACTAAAATTTATATTCAACGGTGAATGTATGGACGCTTTTTTCTTTTAGCCTGTGTGACTCGGGGCCCCTGGGTTCATATCCAGGTACATCGAGCACTATACCATGAGGTCGGTTTGTATGAATGCTATTGAGACAGAATAATAAAAAACATAATTAAAAAGTAGTTGAAGTATCTAAAAAAAGTCTTGATCTGTATATTAGCACTAAAATTATAAAACATCTTAAATTACAACGAACTTTACTACAAATCCTGCGACTTGGACAAGCGAGAAAGTATATTAAAGATACTTCTATAAAGTCCGTAAGCTCCACAGCCGTATAGACCTTGAGTCCTTAATGGTCCTTAAAAATGTAAATTGCGTCTACACAGTCCGAATCCTTAATCACGTGACCGAGCCAACCAATGAGAAGGTCTGAGACTACACAACAAGGCGGCAAGCAGAGGTTATTAAGAATACTAATGGGAAGTTTAATCTAACAAAGTGATGCCACGCTTTCTGAGAAATTGTTATTTCTCAGTAAACTGTTTCCGAGATGCTATGCTTCATTTTATTTTTATTATGAAACAGCTTCATGAGTAAAACTATCATTTCGTTTTGTAACTTTTGCGGTCATTGGTTCTTTCATTTCGATGCGCGCGCAAATGTTCTCTTTGCTGTGATTGTAAATCCTTAGCAGTCCGTATCGACTAGTCCTTATAAATATAAAGTTCAGTCAACCTTTACAGAGTTGTAATAGCTAAGGTTTCAGGAGACTCTAGTTACTTCAATCTGTTGGTGTGAAGTTTATTTCTCACGGATCACAATGCACCTTACGTATACGAAGTCTTTAGGTGGGGCTTTTGGGCTATTTTTTGCCCTTGTAGTACTAGTTAATTACTAATACCAACACAGCTGGACACGTTGCTTGGATGTCAATCTAATTTACACTGGATACCATCGCTGAGAGATGGTTACTTTTGGGAAATAGCGTTGTCATTTTCTCGTTTGTGTGTGGTAAACTTTTTCCTCAAATATAAGACCGGTTTCGTATCGCTGGTTATTCGAGGATGCCAGTAGCTCCTTCTTACCCCAGAACACTATTTTCCGACATAACTGAGATCGAGTAGATTTGGCAACAGTTAATTGAGAGAGAGAGAGAGAGAGAGAAAGGACAAAGCCTTTCTCCATCAGACCTAATGACAGCAATGATATTGGGTGTAGTCTGGTTTGCAGTGATGGGGAGGTGGGTTTTCTAATCTCACCCGTGTGTAGTGAGAGTCTGTTTTTTCCTTAATTGTGTCTCACTTTCTCTCCGCGCAAATATAAGTACAGTTCACTTGCACTTCTACCTTTCTCGTCCACAGCCCATTGGTGTAAATTTACAGGTAGCAGGAACAGAAAGTGTAACGTGGTTGACAAAATAAAGCCCCAAAAAAATAATACTGTAGTACAAGCATGTCAAATCGTTTGATAATAAGGACCGCATTGATAAATAAAAATACTAAGTAGATCACATTTAAAAAACAAAAAACAATATTTTCCCCTCGATAACTGAAAATAATCAGCCCCTTGGTATAGTGGTCAGTGCATCTTTCTACGAGCTTAGGGGTCATAGGTTAGAATCTCTTCTGATACCTAGGGAAATTTCAACTGTTTCTACACCCTCATACTATCACCATCACCTCATCTCATCGGGACATGGAAAGCGCCTCCACGGAAAGGCTAAACGATTAGTACATTCGGGTGTTCCCTGGGCAAGTATATTAGTACTGGCTAATATTTCCACAAACTGGGCTACAAATAATGTAGGCTAGACGCGCAATATTATTATTATAAGTGAAAATAACTAGTATTTAAAATACTTACTATTACAAAAAATTGAAATGATATATTATTATTATTAGCACCGCGTCTTACTACCCGTTCCGGTTATACGCACTTACGCTAATGTGTAATGGTAGGGTGATTGTGAGATGAAATGGAGGACCTACAGTTTAACGTGGAATCCGAACCACGGTGGAGGCCTGGCCTTCCCCACATTCACAAGATGTCTTGTCAGAGGTGAAGGAAGGGTTTGGTAATCAGATAAATCTGTGCCGGGACCGAGGATTGAACCCCGGCCGCCAGCACAGAAGTCTGACACCTTAGACCGCCAGGTCACCTACACCATTCTAACTAATATATTATAATTATTTTAGTAGATATTCTTATTACAAAAAAAAAAATCTTTTATTCTGAATCTGACTATAATTATATATTCACTACACGTTCCAGCCAATTACTTCAAATTCATTAAAAATGCAAAAACAATTTAGTTGTTCATGTGTTATCCGTGTTTCTTTCATGTATCTTAAAATGGAAGAAAATCATTGACCAGCTTCTGAAACTGCCAATAAAATTCTAGTTTCTAGAAATCTAGTTTGAGTGAATTAACTCTTTTACGGCATGTTAATTTACGTTTTATGTATACACGTGAGACCTTTATAAGAGCTAAGCCTTGTAAATGAATAAACGTATCATTCATATGTATATCACTTCATTTAAACGGCGTCTAATTAGTTGATAGGCTAAAGAAATCTGGTTTTTTCTGGACACGTTTCTCAATTATTTCCTTTATTTCCTAGTTTGTCTTGTTTACCTATCAATGTACTGGACTATAAATGAAGTATTTATTAACTCTAAAATTGAACTCAGGTTTTTTTTTAAAAGAAAAGAGTTCGTTAATCTTTAAGATAAAAAATAATAAAACTGACTACCCTTTTAGTCAATTTTATTATTTTTGTTTTATTATAATAATTATTACTATTTTTTGAATAAATGAGCCTGTAGTTTTTATAGTAATTATTATTTTTCTGATTTTATCCTTATTAATTAAGATTTTAATAATATTGTATCAGATAGTTGAAATATATATTACATTTAAAAAGTTGTTTTATTTATTTCCTCTTCCATTGTTATCATATTCTAGAAATAGATCAATAATTCCTTATTCCTCTTTCTAGTTTGGTAGTGAAAAATATCCATCAATATGCTATTGAAAAAACAATTTTTGAAACAAGATAATTGTTTTCAATCCATCCGGTGTTTTTTCTTTCTCATTTAAAGAGGAATTATTGTAATCGTGAAAATTTTCGACCTCCAAGTTATGATGAATCTTTACGTTTTATGTGGATCCAAGCATAAAAAAGTGTATTTACCCAAATTTTCTGTCCCCATATCTATCTGTCTGTCTGTCTATCTGTACCTGGCCACATATTTGAAATGGTTGTATGGAATTTATTAAAACTTTATATCTAGATGTTATAGGGCAAAACCTGAGGTTTTATTTTACATTTTGGTCTTAGTCCTCAAATTAAGGGTTGTTTACTAATGAGTGATTATTTTGAGTTCCAAGTATTTTGAAAATGGCTATGAGGATTTTGTTTATTTCTGGATATATGGGCAGTGTTTGTCCTCCAAAATATCACTCTATACCTAGTTTTTAGATAAAAATTCGTAAACGCGTACTGATGAGTGATTTTCAAAAAATTCAAATATTTTAAAAAGAGCTATTAAGATTTTGTTTGAATGTATATCTGGGGAGTGTTTAACATAAAAAATAAAACTGAATACTGAATTTTCGACTAAAAACTAGTTTAAGGGTACTTTATTGATTAATGTTTTTTTTAATTTGAATATTTAAAAAAATTCTTTGGTGATTTGGTTAAAAAGAGGTATTTGTTAAGTTTAACACAATACAGATAATCTATGTTTGTTTTGCTAGAAAAAATGTTAATAGTATATATCTGATGACTGATTTTTGTAAAATTTGGATTTAAAAAAATGGCTTCAATGTTTTTGTTCAAAATTAGTATGGGGATATTATTTTACAAGATAATTATGATTTATGTTTAATTTATTAATAAGTAATTTAAGGATAGTTTACTTACGACAAATTATTAAAAAAATGAAATTTTTCTAAATTATTCTTGGATATTTGAGTTAAAAATGAGTATCTGATAATAATTTTCATGATAGTAAAAACCATGTTTATATTTTTACAAATTAAAAATAATGTTTTTGTAGTTAACAAAAAATTATTTTTGAAAATTGTATCTGTTTGTGATTCTTGTTTGGAAGATTAGTTGACTCATAAGACTAAACTATAAATAAGGCCTTAAATGACATTCACCTAAAATTTCATTTTCCTAAGGTTTTGTTACTCCTAAGGCACGTGACAAATAATGCTCAGAACGTCTTGAAATAAATTTAAAGAATTAATAAATAGACAAGATTTTACCACAATAAGTATATTCAAGGCCTTGTCAATATTTGTATAGAAAAAATGACTATATTATATACTGGCCGCTTTCTTTTCGTATTTCAAGTATTATCTTGATACATAGGACTCTAAAAATATTCCTAGGATTATTTGAAACATATTTTAGACCTATGATGTGTTGGTTATTTACTCACAATTCATCTGAAGTAGTCGGTTAAATATGAATCACAAGCGATTCGCAATGAAATGAGTTTCTCTAACATTTGTTTGTTTTGTAAAGTTGTGTACTTAAAGGTGCAAGGAATGTGCATAATCCATTTCCCTGTGCACCTAGCGTGTATCTAAGCAGCCTTGCTATTTCCTTAGCCCTTGGAATGTGCTCGTGGGCAAAACGTCTATTAACATAACATTCCCATAATATAACCTTCGAATGTCCCCTAGTACACATTAACGCAATCTTATAACATCTCTACCCCTTGAACTGTCCTCATGGGCTTATTACCTCTCAACGCAACCTTCTCCCATCTCTACCCCTTGGACTGTGTTCGTAGGTCTAGTACCTCTCAACTCAACCTTCTCCCATCTCTACCCCTTGGGCTGTTTTCGTAGGCCTAGCACCTCTCAACGCAACCTTCTCCTATCTCTACCCCTTGGACTGTGTTCGTAGGCCTAGTACCTCTCAGCTCAACCTTCTCTCATCTCTACCCCTTGGACTGTGTCCGTAGGCCTAACACCTCTCAACGCAACCTTCTTCCATCTCTACTCCTTGGGCTGTGTCCGTAGGCCTAACACACCTCAACGCAACCTTCTCCCACCTCTACCCCTTGGACTGTGTTCGTAGGCCTAGCACCTCTCAACGCAACCTTCTCCCATCTCTACTCCTTGGACTGTGTTCGTAGGCCTAGCATCTCTCAACGCAACCTTCTCCCATCTATACTCCTTGGACTGTGTTCGTAGGCCTAGCACCTCTCAATGAAACCTTCTCCCATCTCTACTCCTTGGGCTGTGTTCGCAGGCCTAGCAGCTCTCAACGCAACCTTCTCCCATCTCTACACTTTGGACTGTATTCGTAGGCCTAGCAGCTCTCAACGCAACCTTCTCCCATCTCTACCCCTTGGACTGTGTCCGTAGGCCTGACACCTCTCAACGCAACCTTCTTCCATCTCTACTCCTTGGGCTGTGTCCGTAGGCCTAACACACCTCAACGCAACCTTCTCCCACCTCTACCCCTTGGACTGTGTTCGTGAGCATAGTACTTCTCAACTCAACCTTCTCCCATCTCTACTCCTTGGGCTGTGTCCGTAGGCCTAACACCTCTCAATGCAACCTTATACCGTCCTTTGTCCTTGGACTGTGCTGGATGAGGCTTTTCTTAGACTGTAATTTACAACGAGTAAACAATCTCTGGAGTTTGAGAGCAAGCAGGTGGGAACTAGCACATCTAAGTAGCTAAGAATAGGTTTTGGTTGATTCGTTTAATGTTTGTGGGCCTGTCTCCACGAACGAAGGATTCGGGAGGAGAATCTCAACCCTAAGGGTCCCTAGTTTTAACCAGTGTGGTGCTTTAAATACTCTAGTCATCTAGTTACGCTATGTTCATGGCAATGACAGATATTCAAAACGGTTGATATCACCGTGTGAAGAAAATTAAACTCTGTGTTTCTACCTGAGCAATGTTGTATTTATGTTAGCAAAAAAAATCAATTAAAACTGCAAAATTAATTACCTTTAATCGTGTATTTTACGCGCCCACCTTTAGTCCCTATCTATCTACGAGTAACGTCTAACTTGTGTAGGTAATACAGATAGAACCAGACTTCGTGAGACCGACACCATAGCTCAATCGGTAGAATGTTTATCTACTGAGCTAAGGATCCTGGGTTTGATTCCTGGCATTACTTTTTCATAGTGATGAATTAAAGGTCAAGGGTTAGGTGTTGTGTTTGTTCTAAATGGCTGTTAGTTTATAATTCGTGTGCCGATATAATAAGTAGATTCAGAAAGCACACGTTAAATACTTCAAAAGAATAAATAAAAAATAAATAAACATATCGGAGTCCAGTTTTACTTTAGAAAATAGTAAAATTGAGACTAGTAAGACTTTAGCTTTGTTAATAAATAATTTTTAGTTTGCTTCAGAAAATATAAATAATGGCTAAATTTATATTGTATTATTAATCCCCTCGTCTTACTATATTTTTGGGTAGTACGCACATATAATAATAAATCTGATGGGTTAGGGATGGAAAAGGAAATATTTTGAAGGTAATACGCCCGCATTTGCGTTGCAGGAGAAAGGAAAAGCATTTATGGAAAACCACCTTCAGTAGATACAACTATGATTAGAGCCCCAATATCTCCGTCATCAGCGGGCAAGTATAACAATAGAGTGACGCCTTAGACTGTTAGGTCAATGAGGTGGGTAGCCAAATGCTAACTATTTGTTTAAATGCATTCAATATATTATAAATACAAGCATGCAAGATATGGGGTGGATTAATACTGTTGGGTCTAGTTTTCATGTTTGTATTAAAATTATTTGGTGATGAACAACTAATAAACGCCAGAAAAAACTCTAAAACCAATTTCGATTCAAAATTTGAATAAACTTTTTTTTCTAATTTAGAAGTCCTTTTTTTTCATGTCTTAAACTTTTAAATATTTTCAAAATTTGGGAAACTTGATAGTTTGAAAATTCAAAACACCCTTGAATAAAAAAAATCCAAATTAGAATGTAAGGACAGAGATTTATAAAAAAAATAATTAAAAGTTTTGTAGGAATACTTAGCTGAAAGTTACAAAAGTTATTATATCTACTTTCATATATCCATACGAAAACTCATTTGATATGCAGGTGTAACTTTTTACATCTAGAATCATGTCTATAAAATAACACTACTATTTTTTATGTTGTTATTACTGATTGTAAAAAAAAAAGTTCGTATTTTCTAATAGTGCCGTTCTTCCTAATAAATACTACAACACCTAAGAACAATATATTCATTTACAGATTAAAATAAATAAACATTACTCTACGTGTGTATAAATGTGTGTGTAACTATTTCTACTATTAAATAGAGAAGAATATTTCACCTTTTAGCAATGGCTTCTTCCCATATTTGTTCTTTTTCTTGAGATGGGTTTTCTTCATTCAATTTATACCTGATAGTTAAGTTTTATTTATTTTTATCTATTTATATTACTATACAATAAAATAATACGTGTTTTTTAACGAGGAAACATGCAAGATATTCTTATTGTCTTTAGTATAGTGCTAAAACAGCCAATGTTGTATTTCGCTCAATATACAGTCTGATTCAGACAGGAAGAAGATTTTTGGCACTTACAAAATAAACTTTTATTTTAGCACTGTCTATTACTACCCGCTCCGGTTGGACGCTTATGTACTAATTAAGCTAATGGTTTTAAGTATTAGTAAGGTTACATTAATAGGAAGTGTACCCAAATTCACGTGGAGGGAAAATGAAAACCCATTTTGGAAATACCAACCTCAGTATAGGCTACCTGATGGAGATTCAAACCTCACTCATCCCATCTTCGGTAGTCTAGTCTACTGCAAGAGTAGTGCGTTAGATAATGTGGCCACCTAAACGGGCTACATAATTAACTGAATAATATTTTCACACTTCAAATTATATATTTAAATATAATTTTTGCTAGATAGTATAAATTTCTATATGACAGTAGTTGTTATCCACGTTGACTTCAAATAATATATTTAGACTCCTTAAAAGGTTTTACCGACCAGAATTTTAGTATTATGTTACGGCCAAGGATAAAAACTGGATACTTCATGAATTGGTTTGACTTATAAAATTAAATCGCAAAATATTAGTGGGAAAAAGTTTGAATTTTCGTTCAGGCCAGTAAAAGCTCGAATTGAACACGACAGTTTGCCCAGTGTCTGAAGTGCTGGATAGTATGACAAAACACAATCCCAACCTAGACTAACCTAACCAAACACTGGGACTAGCCAGGATATCATATCTGAGTGAACTTAATGGCTAATATTGGTAAACAGCCTTGTTACAATCTCGTTTTCATGTGGTTAATCTTCCCTTAATTTTAATTTAAAAAAATGTTGCAACCCTGGTTTGTCGAGGTTGCCAGTAGACCCTTCTTACCCCATCACACCAACTTCAGACAAAACTGAAAGTGAGGGGGTTTGGCAACAGTTAAACGAGAGAGAGAGAAGATAAAGCTTTCCTCCAATAGACCTGAAGTTCCCTCAGAGATGATATTGGGTGTAGGGAGTATCTCTTTGGCTGTGAGATACCCGTGAAGACCGGATACTTTCCGGATACGGACCAGATCACACTCACCCCTTGGACAGGAAATAACTTAAACTGATATTGTAAACGTGGTCGTATATAAAATAAGACGGTAGAATTTACTCAGCGGGAAATAGTTGTGGCCATTAAATTGAAGACAATTACAGAAAAATATATATATAATTAATAGCAGCAGCATCAAGTCAACCTTTAACCGAAGGTCAAGGATTTTCAAGATGCTTCTGCACAAGAAAATGTTCAAGCCAATGCTAGTGAAAACGTGCTAGTAAACCTATGTTGTGTAACTTCAAATATCATCAGCTCCTCAGACTGCGCAAACCATTAGGAGTAAAAAAAAAGGCTTTACAGTGTTAATAAGGTGAGGTGGAAGGAACACATGAAAAGACCGGCTATTTTATAGGTTTAATAGCAAAACATTTCTTTGTCCAAAATAAATAAAATATTTCTCCGATAGCAACGTTTAGTTTAACTTTCTTCACATGGTGACATCAAAAGTTGTTATATATCTGTCAAGTGTATCCTGGAATTTAATCACAACTTTTTCTCTTCATTTAAAACGTTTCTCATCTGATGCCATTATGTTTATTACTGATATTCAACAATTTGATTTAGTTTGTCTAAATAAATGTTTTATTTTGAAAAATGCAAAAAAAACACTCTTTTTTTTTACGCATCTCCTACAACACTCCTTCCACTGTCTTTGTAAAACCACTAATTTTTGCTATTGGTCCTTTTAACACCAAGCCAAGAATGTTTAGGACTCTATTTTTTTTTATCACGATAAGATTATAAGATAATTAGTTTAAACATGTGACTCGTGCAAATTATAGGTTGGGAAGTTGTGTAAATATGTTTATCCGCACGAACACTCCATTGTGTGTGTGTGTGTGTGTGTTTCTTCTTTACTGTCACACATTTTGTTCCCAGAGATGATTTTGATTGCTATTCTTCCCCCATAAATCTTATCAACGAAGGAATTATATATTTTTTGTTTCTCAGACCTGATACCTAGGAAATGTTTTTTTTTTAAATTCATGCATTTAATTGAACACAAAATCCATTTCTATGCCCGAATGGTCTCAAATATGTCAATCACGTGTTAGACTAGCCTGCCGATGTAGAGAAGGTAGGGGTTCGAATCCCAGTAGGGTCTACTGACGGTGGTTTTTCCTCAAATGGTTACCCACTCTCCTTCCACCCAAATGCGAGTAGTTTACCTCTAATAATAATATTTACCACCGCGTCTTACTACCCGTTCGGGTTATATGCTTTAAGTACTAATTACACTAATGGATTAGGAATTGGGAAGGTTGAATTAAGAGAAAGTGAACCCGAATTTGCGTGGAGGGAGAGTGGAAAACCATTTAGGAAAAATCACCCCCAGTTCACCCGACTGAAATTCGAACTTCGATCTCCCCGTCCTCAGCAGTCGAGCTCAACACGAATAGCGCGTTAGCCAACTACGCCACCGAGGTGGGTAGTTTACCTCTAAAATCCTTCTTTCCTCATCTATACCCCCTTAGAGTAATTATCATATAAGCCTATAACCTGAACAGATTTTAAGACGCAGTGATAGTAAAAAAATTAAATTAGTGATTATTATTTATTTAATACTTGCTGGTGTACCCATTCTTCACACAGGGAATCTACATAGTAGCTTTGTTATATTAATAATATAAAATAAGTACCAGAGATCTTAATTTAGATTAAAATATTAATCTTTTATTGGTTTGAATTGGAATACAAACGGCGAGATTAAGCTGACTAGTACACAATGTTAATTTAGGAATACAATCTAAACCTATTTTAAAAGCTGACATTTCTTTTGAAGATAAAGTTATACGTTGAATTATTGCCTGTTGGTGCTATAAAAAATGAAATAAATGTGTCACAGCATACATTATTTGTTGCTAAAGGGTTGTTATTAAATTCAATGAAAAGAATTTTAGTATTTTTTTTAATGCAATCATCCCGTTTAACCTTTTTGCCCCATTTACCTATTTTACCCAGTGTTCCCTTTTTGCCCATTTCACCCTCTTTAACCATTTTGACCTTTTTGCACTTTTACCCTTAATTAACATTTTTACCCCATTTGCCATAGGGTTATAGGTGCCCCGTTTTTCCTTTATCGCACTATTTACCCACTATAACCTCTTTTTCCTCTTTACCCTTTAAACCCAATCGACGATTTTTACACCGCTAACATTTTTACGTTTTTTTCCCCCTTTTACCACTTTTGGCCCTCTTGTAGTTTTTAAATCTGTTAACTATTTATTCCTTTTATTTACCCCCTCTAACATTTATATCCATATTTTTATTATCCTTTTTGCTACCTTATATTTTTACCCTTTTGACCTTGTTAATATTTTAAAAATAAATTTTGCCCTTTTTGACATTTTGGCCTTATTTGATATTTTCGCCCTTTTTGATTAGATTTATATTCTTACAATTTTACCCATTTTTGACCTCTCTGCAATTTTTACCCCTGTTTACATTAATTACCCGGTTTAACCCCAAATACATATTTTAGGATAGAAAATATAAATAGTTATAAAAAAGGTGTAGAAATGATAAAACTGTTTACGAGTAAAAAACACATTAATACATCAAAGCTATTTATTAGAAATAAACAACATTTAACAAATTTATTCACCATGATGAAATGACAAGAAGAGTTTATTGTAGATACCAAACGTTTCTTTTTTATGGCAGCCAAACTACATTGCAAATAATTATTGTATTAAATGTAATAGTAAAGCATTCCCACGGCATTAATATTTATTCATTTTTCCGATTATTAATTGATTTAAAAAAATTCTAGTCAACATTTTAATACTCCTAATTTGAGATGCACATGTTCAAGCACAGGGGCTGATAATATTAACATTTCATACCTTTGGCGTGCGGTATAAATCGCGTGATGCTCATTACAAATACAAAAACTCTTCATTGTATTAATGTGTTATCAATTACTTCAAATGATACAATAATCCCACTTGTAAACCTCCACGCAACTGGACCAATCTTGTCTACTAGATAAGGGTTGGCAGCAATGATGTCCAATGTTGCATAAATGGACCCATAAGATGCCATGCGCGTTTGTTTTTTTTACCGCTGGCGTTCTCTAAGACATGACGTCACGTTTTACTAAACGCGACGGCAACTTTTTCGGTCGGCAGAGCATAAAAGGACTCATTTGTTCTCAGTGACTTACGAAACGCGTGGTATATCGCGCAACACAAAGCGCCCTACATAAAAGGGTACTAATGGCGAATCAACTAGCACAACCTAAACCTGATGGCTTTGATCTCTTTAACCAAAGCTGCGATAACAATCATTAGGGAGGTAGATTTCCAACATGTCTATTTTTTATCTTCCTACGCTTATGCGGGTGTATTTTCTCCAAACTATCCTCCACGCAGAGTACGCCATTAAGTACTAATGTTTTTAACGGCAAGAATTAAAATGTAAACACACAATTTTAACTATAAGTAAACTTCATAAATCCCCGCGCGGTTGTGATCTCAATTATTTTATTCTAATTAGTTTATACAGTCATTATAACCTTTGCGTGCATCTAATCTTGTATCACTCCTCCAATTTATTTTGTTAAGTTACAAAGTTAGGCAGTTTTATCGTCATAAAAGTAACCAACTATGCCTTTTTGTTTTCATAAGTTCTTAATTGTTTTAAAAATAATAATATATGGCTACAAGTATTTTTCACGTGTATTTTGATAATAATTTTGACAAAATTTTCATACAAGCTACAACAATAATTATGATTTTAATCGGCACGATGAAAGTTTTATAACTACTTACAAAGAGTTTTTTTTTTAAGGTAAAGTCAAGTGTTATAAAACAAGTTTTTAGTTTAACGAACTTTAAAAAACAACAACGTTATTTATTAGTTTTCCTCCTCACACTAATTGTGAAAAGAGTTTAGTCAAAACCAATTAAAACCATTAAAGTGTTTTAGAAAAAAA
Source organism: Timema californicum (assembly GCA_902141385.1). Classification (NCBI taxonomy): domain Eukaryota; kingdom Metazoa; phylum Arthropoda; class Insecta; order Phasmatodea; family Timematidae; genus Timema; species Timema californicum. Next base: position 130,312 of record CABFOW010001670.1, read on the forward strand.
TACTTAAACTAAAACAAAATTTAAATAATTAAGTTTTAAAATCATTTATATGCTAAAGCAACCAATTATTTATTTAACGTTTAATTGATAAACTAGTTTTAAATAATCTGGTTAATGTCCCCCTACATACCTCTTACGTCTATGAATGTAATGAAAGTCTTTATTTTGAGACCCTTGGAGATAGTCAAGTGGTTGAAGGCGTTAGGTTCGCAATTGACTGAATTTCCCGTGATGGAGAAGTTATGGTTCTAATCTTGGCTAGGTGAATTGGGTTGGAGGGGAGTTTACACATTTGACTCATAACCGTAGGCTCTCCCTTATTTCTACACTCAAATGCAGGTGCACTTCCTATCAATTACCTTACTCATGATCATGAAAAGCATTTTTTTTATTTCCAAGATTGCAATGACTTGTTTTTTCTTCAAGTCTGATATTGTTCACATTAAATGGTAAGATAAATATCTGAAGGCTGGGCGTTGTATTTGTTTTTTTTATCTAAATAAAATTAATACTGATTAAAAATTTGAGAAAATAATAAGAACAAATTATCTTTCAAATCTAGAAAATTAATTTCTTTGAACCCTCAAATATTATTGAGGATTTGATTAATTCGATGATTGACTGATTCGATGGCCATATTTCTTTTTATAATATATTATTAGTAGTAAGAGGGTAGAGGGTTTACATGGCGATAGTAGAGGAAGAAAGACTGAGAAGGTATGAGCATTTAATGAGGATGGAGAAGGAGAGGATATAAAGAAAATGATGGAAATTAAGTGTATAGAGAAAAGACCGCAAGGGAAGCCAAGAAGGAGCTAGGAGTGGCAGATAACAAAAAGTGTGCAAGTGAAAGAAGAGGAATGGAAACAATTAAAGGAGGAAGAATGGTAAAAGGATGTTGGAAGATGAAGGAATTTTACTAATACTAAACTGACCAGGCAACAGACTGGAAACAGTTAATGACGATGATATGACGATAATATGATGACTAGTATAATAAACTTAGATGAACGTAGGAATCAGGGTAGAGTTGCAGCATTGTTGGCTTACGGGCGTGCTTAAGAACAAGGCAAGCGAAACACAATGTCTTAAGAAATAGTGTATATGGTATCCGTGGTCGTAAGGTTGTCAGATGACAACTAAGAAAACATACCATGTATCCACTCACCAAACCATACGATCTACAAGACCAAATTTTGAGATATAATTATTTTTGGCTATCAAAACTTCCACAAAATCATTTTTTTAATTAATAACAGTTTTAACATGAGTGAAAAACAGACTTAAGAAAATAACCTTTGGGATGTTTATTTTTGGCTGAAGTATCACCTGTGGTTCACTTAAAAATCCTTTTCAGACGAGAGTTTCTAAAAAGCCGCGTGCTCTTCATAAATCAGTATGGTGAACCGGAACAAGGGCGTTTGATGAGCTCATACAAAAGTCTTGTCGGTTATGTTCATGCACTGTTTACAAAATAATAAAGTTCCATTTTGTAACTAATATTTTAGGAAGTGTGCCAATATTTGTGTGGAGGGAGAGTGGATAACAATTTAGGAAAAAACCGAATTATGTGTATGACCAGGATCGAACCCCTATCTCGCGACGTCAGCAGTCTACTCTAACACGATAGTAACTCGTTAGATCATGTCATCGAAGCGCGTTTTATCTAATATAATATATTTTATTGCCACAACCACAAAACAACCAATGTAATAGTGGTTATAATATAGTTTGTTAGTTCAGCAAGTTACGAAAACTCCAATTATACGGTAAGCTTTAGACAAGTATTGTTGTAATCGTTTGATAACACTTTTATTGATAATAAAATATCACTAATCAAATAATAACTATCTCCGAATGGGCTGGCATTAATCACGTTCAGTCAATGTTTACAATGAAGAACCTTAAGCTAACTGTCACCTTTCACCCTTCCAACCATGGATACCCTATAAATTCAATCGCGAATATGAAAATATTACAATTTTTTTCCTTCTTCTGGAAAGTGAGTGTACCTCATTGTGCCATGAAGCTTCGAGTGTGACGGTGGATGTTCACCGACGAATGAGTGTTCCTTCGCCGTGAAACCAAGGGGGGAGAACCAGGGCAAAAGGTGGCATTCGACACTGTTTCTAACAAACCTGTCTTAAGGGCGATACACACAGAATGCTAAGCTAAGCAATGGTCCTTATTTCCCTTCCAGAATTCAGTGTTGTTTCTTTCTGGTCTTCTCCAGTGAAGTTTAGTTATGATGGCGTTCTCTAAAATGTATTGGTTGAGTTCAGGTGATAGTTCTGAGGAATAAAATATGCTGGAGTGGTTTTGGAAGACGAAGAAAATTTGGGAGGTGGAGGTCTAACTTGTTCAATTAACGATTCCATTTTAATATAAAACAATTATCAAAATATAGAAACTAAATAAAATATTACTTAAATACATGTGAAACAAACTGAAAACAAAACTTCAACACTTATTTAGTTATTTTCACCAAACCAGCACTGCGCTCTTCAACACGGAGCCCAAGCTTCGTTATGCGCATGTGCAATGCAAGATGGCTCAAGATGGGAGATGGAAAAATTGCCCGGCCAGCAATCGGGGGAGGGGGG
>CABFOW010001671.1:0-21705 GCA_902141385.1 Timema californicum
CCAGCAGGGCCGTGTCTGGTTGGAGTAACGACTGCCGCACCTCTCTCGTCAGAACGATCGCTGCTGGACTAGGCGCCGCCCCTCCTCCTGTAGCAGGGCCGTGTCTGGTGGTAGTAACGACTGCCGCACCTCTCTCGTCGGAACGATCGCTGCCGGTCTAGGCGCCCCTCCTCCTCCACTAGGGCCGTGTCTGGTGGGAGTAACGACTGGTGCACCTCTCTCGTCGGAACGATCGCTGCCGGTCTAGGCGCCGCTCCTCCTCCAGCAGGGCCGTGTCTAGTGGGAGTTGCGACTGCTGCACCTCTCTCGTCGGAACGATCGCTGCCGGTCTAGGCGCCCCTCCTCCTCCAGCAGGGCCGTGTCTGGTGGAAGTAACGACTGCCACACACCTCTCGTCGGAACGATCGCTGCCGGTCTAGGCGCCGTGCCTCCTCCTCCTGCTGGTGGGTGTTGATGAGCCGGACCCTCTCCGGGGGCCATGTGGTCCAGACGGGTCTCAATGTTTCTAAATCGGCCTTCATGTGCCCGTTGCTGCAGGGCTGTGTTCGGATTCTGATGGTCTTCTCGGCACCGACACAGTTTTACAAGACCTCAAATCTAACATTAAGGTGTCTGCTTCAATTCCTAATAATGTTTCGGAATCTACATTTTCAGCGACGATTCTCGAGAGAGTCCCCGAAATATTATATAACTTTTGTTGATGTGAAAGTCTTTCTCGATCCAACTTGTCCCAGGATTGACTATTTTTATAAATAGTCTATTAACCATTTGGTCACCTCTGATATCGAGTTTATAGGTGCTAATTGCATTAGGAGTAGGTTATTAGCACTTCAGTTAACATTTACAATGTATCAAAAATATGTTGTACCTGTTATAAACTCACCGAAATTTATTGCGTGAGGTTGGCAAGACTGGTTATTGCGAAGGAGAGACAGGACAGTCAGTGCTTGGAATGGCGTCGTGCGAACGTGGATGAGAGTTGTGTGAGCAAGGGTCGTGTAACGGGGCGGTGTTTGTGCAATATGTGCGTAGCACATGTTATTTTGGTCAACAAGTGTGCGATATCTAGACCATGTGAGATACAATATACTCAACCTGCTTTCGAACTACTTGGAGCCGGAATCTTATACCGATCTTTTCCTTTGAAATACTACCTATTGTGACCGAGTCACAACATGGAAGGAAAATAATTGCTTTGACTCCCCATCTCTGCCTCCATTTGGCTGTTCCGCGAGGCTCCTCACAAACACATCACCTCACCACCAAAGCTGTTTTCAACTGAGATGAGGAACCTTCACCGAAGTTGCGCCTCTAAGCTGCCCCACTCCAGAAAAGAAAATAAGAGACGATCGACATGCGCAGATCCGTGCGCGCCAGTGACAGTGCAGTGAAATCAACAGCCATTCGGGTGGCGCGAGATTTGAAATCTCGCCCAGAATATGTGAGGGTATTCTAGAAAAGTGCACTCCCCTTCTCCCTTTCTCCTGCCTTGCTTCCCGCGCTGTGAGATCACGTGACTCTACCTTGGTGTATATAATGGCAGGACTCTAAAGCCATGACACACATTTCTCCGCATTCTATAGGTGAGACACTTAGTGTCAATTTAGATTTAGTTTACTTGTATCAAAATTCTGTTTGGGTATCGATGAATTCTAAATTACGTTTCGGGCGATATCATTTTATGATTTAACTTTATTTATTATATATTGGGACTGCAATTTTTGTAGAAGTCATGGCAGCACAGTTTAGGACTAAGGGCCAGTTTCATAGTCAAATTTAGTACGCCTCAAGTGCGGCGCTACACTAAGTTCATGACGACACCTACCTAAACTCGAATGGAATGGGCCGTTCTCGCATAGGAAACTGGCCCATTCCATTCTGTTTTAGGTAGGTGTCGTCATGTACTTAGTGTAGCGCCGCACTTGAGGCGTACTAAATTTGACTATGAAACTGGCCCTTAGGGATATTGTTATTTAGGCTAACGTATCTCATCCGCTTCACGGATTGTTTTGGAACCATTAGTACCGCCATGTTTGATGTGCGGGGTGTTTAGTTATATTGTACCTTTTGAGTACTTGGGTAAAATCATGTGGAAAGGTAATGTTACTGTCATTATCGGGGGATTGAATATCCATTGATCTAAATTGGTTGGTCAAACCTGGGGCCACGAGCCCAGGTCTTTAGTGTATTAGTATTGTTAATAGCTAGGTTATTCAATTTTATGATGCATCTGTATAGTGGCTCTTGGTTCCGCCTTAGGATGGCCGTGATGGTAAACATTTTGGGAACTCTCTTTTTCATAAGTTATTGGGGAGTCGCCGATGGCGAATAGTTTATGTCTAGTGTTTATTGCTAGTATGCGGGTCATTGTTCCTATATGAAATTATTATCATTATGCATTACGGATTTCTATGAAGGTCAATTTGAACTTTTGCTAATACTGTGGGTCCCTTCTGCGGCCATCTTATTACTTGGGGTCGTGCCCCATTAATTGTTTGTACATTATTTTTTTATGGCTTTGTTCTACGTGCACCTAACACTGAGATTGTCCCGCTCTTTTCTCGTCGAGTATTGTTATTGTTATTATTGGAAATAAATAAACCCTCTTGTGACCAACCTGACTTTTATTTGTGATATAAATAAAAGGGGGGGCTACACTATCAACTTATTTGGTGCATTTGACCTAACGTTTCATAAGGCAGATAAACGTTAGAAAGGGATAGGGGATGAAAGAAAAACATTATAGGTCTAAGCTAACGGCTCTAAATCTTCGTATCTCACCAATTATTTGCAGCTACGAACCCAGAAATGGGCTTTGAAAGGAAGAGAAGGGAGGTAATATATAAAATCGAAATTATTTTCGTAGAATTTTTGTATTGAGGAAATCAGGGGCACTTTTAATGTATGTAATTGGTCAATGATTTTTTTTTATTTCAATAAGTATGCCTGGTGTAAAGTTTAGCCCAAGCATTTGTCACATCGTCAATGATATATTTTCTATTCATAGTTTTACTTCATCATTTTAGGCCTAAGCGTTTTTAAAATAATGTGGTCTTGGGTGATGGTTGGGAGACAAATGCTCAGCACTGATGGGGGATTCATCTGCTCCTTATTCAGCTCTAAAGTTTAAAAATTGATTTTGATTTTCTTAAAGTTTGAGTTTTTTTTGTTTGTTGTATCCAGTCACAGTCAAATTTTAAAAATAATGATTGTTATTAGGGAAAACTCTCCTTGGTTTGCACTCACCAAATAAGGAGAAGTAAATGAGACATCCGAATTGATGATCTCATGGCCCCAAAACGTCACTCACTCTTGTTTTTGACTAGATTGCTCTTGACGGGAGAATCAAGATGTAAATCCTGGTAAAGTGAATTGAGGATGGTTTTACCTAAATAGTTCCACAGTCTTCCTCCCTCTAATGCAGGTGCATTCCCTCTTAAATGTTACCTTCCTCGTCCATATTCCATTGATTTAATTAAGTTTTGCGTTTATCTAACCCAAACGGGTACTAAAAATAAGTAGATTTAAGTTAAATATACCAGTTATCTAAATAGATCATTCTAACCTACGATTATATCATCTAATGGACTTACGTATTCACGATCGGACACGTGAAAAGTAAATAAAATTTTGTAATATTTTTTTGTAAAGTGACTCAAGCAACTCTTACCTTTAAGAAAGAAAAGGTTCCCGCCAAAAAGTGGATCCACTTCAGATGGGACCAAAGATTCATGGTCAACAAAATGGTCGAAATCTTTGATCGCAATCATTTTAATCAGTTCAGGATCATTGATGAACGTGATTGGTTTGTGAAACTGGAAAAAGCCGGAGAGTCTGTGACCTTTGTATTTTTTGTACAGTTCCCAAACTACGTCAGCGTTCGACTTCCTTCCAAATAGTTGAGGTGCCATGCTTCCTAGAAATGGAACTGGTCTCGAGTACGGGATGTTCCTTTTCGAGAAATAGTCGTAGTTCCATGTTGCGACTAGGTGGATGACGTAAATTAATATGATCACAATGGCGATCCAGTAAGAAAATGACCATAAGGTACTGAAGATACTCATGGTTGCAAGTCACAGTGGTTCAAGAATAAAGTCCAGTGTGTTGTTTTACCTAAAATAAAATAGACCATAAATATATAATACCTAATAATATTAATTTTATCTGCACCTGTGCTCAAGGCTCAGTGTATTATTATTATTATTAGCACCGCGTCTTACTACCCGTTCGGGTTATAAGCACTTACGCTAATGTGTAATGGTAGGGTGATTGTGAGATGAAATGGAGGACCTACAGTTTAACGTGGAATCCGAACCACGGTGGAGACCTGGCATTCCCCACATTCACAAGATGTCTTGTCAGAGGTGAAGGAAGGGTTTGGTGATCAGAAAAATCTGTGCCGGGACCGGGGATTGAAGCCCGGCCGCCAGAACAGAAGTCTGACCCCTTACACCTAGACCGCCAGGTCACCAAGGCTCTATGTAAATTTATATAAATGAGGTATGAAATGAGGAAGGTATAATTTAGAGAGAATATTTATGCATTTGCATATAGGGTAACTGGTAAATATTTAGGGATAATAAATCCTCATTACATTTGGTTGGAATTTGAATTCTTTCACCGGCAAATAAGACCAAACAAGATTGACTTTTAATCCACGTGCCCACAAATACTGCCGATTATTTTGGATTAAATACGTGTTGACATGCTACCAAATAAATAGTGCTAACGTCTCCCACCCCTGCTCTTTCTTGGTAGTTCTTACACACTTAATGAATAATATTTTGTTTAATTTCTATTCCATGTAATGGGTACGGCCTTGAAAGAATTATTTTCTTCAATAATTTCGTTAAAAGTCAGAATAATTAGGCTTATATATTTAATCGTTGATTTGAACCGTTTCATTATTTTAAATTGAAGTGATCGAATAAACAAGGGCTTCAAGCTACGATATCTCTACGCCCAGTTTGAAATCCCAAGATTACATACCAAGGTATTTGTAGATTAGATCGCACTTTTATCGTACATCTAAGATTAGAATATTTTGAAGGGTATTATGATATTTTAGTATAGTTCCCATCTGTGGGATGGAATGTCTATAGTGATGTTATTTTCCATCAAATTAATTAGTTTAAATCGGCGCAAATCCTTGACTTTGATAGGGTACATAAGCTACTCTAGAGCATTCATTATGGTCTCGAATGGAGTATCTGGATCTGGCCGTCTGTAATAAAATATTAAATGAATGTTAGGCTTCAAGTTAATTTAAATAAAATATATTCTAGAGATGTCCAAAAGGTGAACCAAATCAACAATGATAATATTTCCGATTGAAATATGTGACCAATTAACATGTACTAAAATAAATAAATAAAACATAAATTGGTCTCTGGGGAAAGATCGTTTTGCTGGTGATGGCCATCTGTAATAAAAATATTAAATGAATGTTAGGCTTCTAGTTAATTTAAATAAAATATATTCTAGAGATGTCCAAAAGGTGAACAAAATCATATTCCATAGTCAGAACGACAATTTAGAGATCGCAGTGCCATCTGTTAGCTGAAAAATAAAGTAACACTGGAGCCGGCGCGCGTACGATGTTTTTTCATGCAACAGTGAAATAAGTGCTGATTTGTGTGAGAGTATTTACCAGATAGTTGCGTTTTGTCTAAAACCGACTATGGAATATTTACACACACACACACACACACACACACACACTGCTCGCAAAAGTATATATTTTGTTATGTACCCACTTTTGCCCTGGGTTTGAAAGGGGAAATTAGCGTTTGTTGACCTTGCCGATCGAGGGATTCGAGCTAGAGACCTGCTTTCGCTAGAGGGGTGCACAGCGTCTTACTACTCGCTTGGTGGTTTACGCTAGTGTAGTAAGGATGAGTAAGGATCAAGTGTATCAGCGTTTGCATGGAAAACCTCCCCACCGCTTGTTCACCCGAGCGAGAAAGTCTGTATATTTTGTTCTGTACCCGCATTTGCACGAGAACAGCTAATGTCGTCCTGTATACCCACACTTGCTATTAATTCTGCACCAAAGTGTACCACGTCTGAAAGAGCGATGACCCAGTACGTCCGTCCTCATCGGCTGCTAGAAGATTTATCACGAATAATGGTACTTAGGGTGTTACTCGTTTAGCCGTTTATTAAAACGTTTCCCATGAGACACTGCGAGGAAGCGAGTAACGTCACCTCCCACCTATAACTACTTTTAACTAAACTATTTAATTTTGATAAAGCCGTGCTGTTTTTATCTGATGAAATCAGGCTATGATACTCACAAGCACTCGAGTTATTTACGTAATTAAATATAAAGGGTGAATTTTTTTTATGTATCCATTGGTGAACAAATTTGTCCTATTTTGTAGTGACCGTATGCAAGAATGTCGCATCCATGATCTAAAATATAGAGTTTGTCATCTCCTGGTAAAGTGCAAGTTTATTCAAAGAGATAATGTACAATTGGTGTTTCTCACTTCTTATCATAGACATATTGGCGTAGTGTAAGACCCCTTGCTTTAAACATTTTTTTACAATGAGCATGTTTAATTTTCTTTTTGAGAGTTGTTTTTGATACACCTTTACCTACATTTTTCTCCTCAAGACTCTCCTTTTGAATGGAGTAACGCTTAGGTCGAAGTCCCACAAACTCTCGAATACACTCTCCATTCATCTCATCCTTCATTTTACCCAGAGCTTTTTTTTATTGCACGCACTGTGTAAAAAATGTGTTTCTGGATAGTCTGAAGTGTAGAATTGGTCTATATTATCAAACATATCCACATACACATTTTCTGTTTTCAGTTCGTAGCAGAGGGAGTCTGTGACTGTGAATAAGAGCTTTGCATTTTGTCCATATTTCCTCTTAACATAATTATAATGAAAGTTATACATGATAACCTTGCTTATATCTAAGATTGCAAAGCCCGCATAGACAGGCTTATTCAAAAGTAGACTTATTTTTCTCATGTGAACCCCAACTAACTCATCCGTGAAGATTGTATAAGCAATAAATACTGGTGAGGCAATATGCTTCTTCAGCCTTTTTTCATTATTTAGTAATTGAACATTTACACGATGTCTTTGATTCTCCATCGACTTCCCGAATACTGTAATGTTCATGAGTTTGAAAAAGTCCTTTTCAAATCCATTTATTGCAATTTTTTAGTCGGGATGTATTAAAATCAATATATGACTTCAGCCTGATTGAATGTTAGGGCTCGGTGTATCTTTTGAAGCTTCATACCCAAGGAAATATAGAGTTTTAAATCACGGTAGTGTACCACATAATTTTGTTTACTGTTTAGGTTGGGCACTAGCTTTTCTGTTTTCCCGCCGGTGGGGGAGTTCAGCTTGGATTGTATTTACTTATAGAATGGGGATAACATCTCAGGAGTAACTATGACTTTTTCACAAGAAAGTGGATAGTCACTGTGTTCGTCATGAATTTCTTCCGGATACTCTAGATCCACTTCTAGTATATAGCCCACAGTGCTATAATCAGCAACTGAAATTATATTGAGCTCTGCTATTTCACTCTTGTTCAACCACCTAAAATTACTCTGAGGAAGACAATCAGACATAACAATCCCGTATAAATTATTACAATCCCAGTATGCGATGTACTTTACCTCATTTTCAAGGTTAAAATCCCTCATATCGGGGTTGTTTGCTTCAGAATGTCTATTAGAAATCATAGACATCCCACCACGTATCCCCCTATCAATGAATAAATGCATTTCAATGTCAGTTAGTAGCTCCAACTCAGCCTCGGTCATCTTTAAAAATGCCGCCCATGCTAGTCCAGGGCTTGAGCAAAAATGTAGACGGTCTAATTTATAGTACTCAGAACACAAAGAGCGAAAGTATTCGAAGACGTTTGATAAAAGCAGAACATCACTTAAAACATATAAATTTTGATAATCTGATGATCCTGAAACTTACCTCGCGCACCCGACGATTCAGATCTATTGAATAATTGTTCGATACATATTTATTAGTGTTATTATTTATGAAAACTTCCTACGTTGCATGAAATAAACTATTAATATTTCTAATGAAAAGTTATAAATGATAAAATATATGTTTATTATTACTATTATTAAACTATTAGGAGTGAAGGTGTATATATTGTTAGCTAATCTAAATACATATGTGCGTGTGTGTGTGTGTGCGCGTGTGTGTGCGTGTGCGTGCGTGTGTGTGTGCGCGTGTGTGTGCGCGTGTGTGTGCGCGTGTGTGTGCGTGCGCGTGTGTGTGCGTGTGCGTGCGTGCGTGTGTGTGTGTGTGTGTGTGTGGGTGTGTGTGTGTGTGTGTGTGTGTGTGCCATGGTCTGTCGCTTTTTACAGAACTTTATATTTGCCAAAGGTCCCAATTTTTTCAAGCAGGAGCTCAGTGGTAAGCTGTTGATCGTAGTTCAAGTTTTATGCCAAACGATGGCGGTAGCATCTAGAAACAGGTTCTGTTAGCGCGCGCCTCTCTCTCGAAATCATAGGCAAGCGGGTATTTTATAGTTCATGTGTATCACATGATTTTTGAACTATGTATGATTGCTTTGCACTAGTATACTAATGAAATTGTCAGGTAATTTTTTTTTGTGTGTGTTTAAGGTTATACGCTCTGTTCATGCAACTGTGGGTACACCTTGGCGTAGAAAAAAATAAGTTTGGGTACACAAGGGCTGTGGGTAAATACTATCACGCAAATCAGCACTTATTTCATTCTTGCATAGTACGAGTGCTCCTTAACAGGTAGCGCTGCGATCTCTAAATCACCCGTTGCCGATCTGTTAGCTTTGGCTTCCTCGCTCAATGACTGCTCTTGTATCAATGCTTTCTAACGGTACAATCCAAAGACAAGCCAAAGACACGGTAATGGGGTCGTCAGTTCACTTGAAGTTAATGACTTCCACTGGGGGGTGGGATGGGGTGAGTCATTACCTCTCGGTATCTCCCTCCCTCACGTAAGCTCCCTCCCACCTCTCTAGCCTACGTATTTTTTTAAAGATTTGGTAAGTCATGCTATTTTAATCGTTTAGTTAATTTGGAAATGAAGATGGGTAATATCCCACTTTGATGGCCACATGGTCGAAGGCGTCACTATCGCAATAGACTATTCTGCAGATGACTGGGAGATCGTGGCTCAATCATGATCGGATGATAATTCCTAAATATTTTCCCACTCTCTCTTCACGCGAATGCGGGTATGCTTCCTCTAAATTGAAACGTATTCATTCCTTAGCCACTAGAGTAATTAGTTCATACATAATCAGGCAAAATTAATGAAGGAAATGTACCCACATTTGTGTGGGAGAGTAGAAGGAGACGATTGAATAAGATCTCCCCAAAATACCCTCATCAGGGATTTGATACCCCAGACAGTACCGTCTAGCTGGCTGGGATGGATAAGCTATTTTTTCTGCTTGAGAGTGTGTTTGTATATTGACGTTTTATCTCCCCACGTTTAGTCCAACTTGGTCGCCTACACACTTTACAGTCCTGCACTACACTTCTTATCTCTATCAGTTCTAGGAACAGTTTGCTTGCGGCCTTTACTGATTACCGGTCCCAGCCTCCCAATTGTTTAAACAAACCAGTTATACTGCCAACCTGATGGCCGGAATCCACCAGTTTGTATTACGTTAGCAACGCCATCTATTTTGAGAGCTGAAAGCTCTACACACTACCAGAGAGGGTAGGCAGGACCTTAAACTGATACTAAGCTGGAAAGGTAAGAAATAATAATGGAAAAGCGGAAATAGTTTGAAAATAGAATCGAATCGATATATGATAATATCTTTTCTTTTTAAATTTACGGTCCATGAAATTCGAAGCTCGTGGCGTTTAGGTGTTAAAAAAAATCCCTCTTTCTTGTTTGGTCTATATCTTCTCGCTCACACTCTAATTCTCTTGATTGTTAGCTTAAACACAACAATGACAATGACCTTCGTACGGAAACACTGTTTATAAATATTGTCCATCCCGATGAAAATTGAAAGTATTAATTAACCTGCACTGTTAAGTGTCCGATATTACCTCTCATTGTCTGTTTATATATTATTTCCAAGTCCTCATAAATTCGTAAAACTTTCAGATTCCGTGTTCGTTTTTTTTTTAACACGTTGCGGAAATACTTCATTCTTGGCTAACTTACTAAGCTCCATGTGATCGTATTTTAATAATATTTACACCTAAAAATGTTATAAAATTATTAAACTAACAAGGGTACTATCTATAATTTCACACTTTAAATATTATACATTTATTTTACGCAATACCAAACAAAACTACCAAGTTTTATATGCAAATTTCAGATATAAATGCATTTTGCGCAAATATTCATATAAAATTATAAATACAATAGTTATAAATTATTTAAAAAGAACATTTTCTAAATTGTCAAGAAAGAATCTAACAGGTAACGTTAGTTTAACTCCATTTATGTAGGCTATTTTACAACTGACCATGAACAGGGAGTCTTCTAGGTAGCGCAAAGGTCAACTATGTATGGTCTTCGGTCGGTAGTGGCATTTGAGGGCGCCAATGGAGACACAAGGGAACGGGAGAAACGGTTGTGATTGGATGGTTGTATATTTTGAGTTAGCCGAATCTTGAAGATGCCGCTAGCATCAAATATGAAATCAGTGCTTGGGAGAATAATTGGTCGCAGAGTGCTCTTGTATTCATTTAGGCACACTATAAAACACTTCCTGACACCATCAACAAACTTGAAACGCGAGGTTTACAGCCACCGGAATCTTTGGAGCTGTTCTGCAAATAATCAGATAGTACTGTGTTGGGTACCACTCGGAAAGCCAAGGTAGATAGATACATTTCATAACATATCGAAAAGGAATGCAGGCCTCAGTGTTTTGTCAAAAATCAGCCAAGTTCTTCAGGGCGAAAAAAAAAAGTGAAGAGTACCTGTATACTCCTAAAAAAGACGACTAGTTTCAAGTATTGTCCCCGCACTACGTTTGATGTATAGAGCAGCTTTTCGAGGTACGAGAACATGCTAAGCGATAACTGGAAGCGATTCACGCCTTACGTGATAAAGATCTAGTTGTTAATTGTAATCAGATCCACAATCAATAATCTGTTGTAACTTATAATTTTATAATATCATTTTAACTGTGATCCTTGTCTTTTGATTTTTGAATATTTCTTTAGTTTTAATTGCCTAATTGAAAGCGTGATCTATGATTTGTTCACCCATATGAATTCCCAGAGTAATAATTTAGAGGTCCTCAAGGAGATTAACCTTTGTAAGAGTTACACACGTGACGCAAGAATAAAATTAGAAAAACATGTATTTGACAAAATGAGAGAATGAAAGAAAAAAATTTCCCCTACCTGTCTTAGCAGGAATGAGATAAATAGATTAATTGTTTTATCGAATTAATAAATGATCAATAAATGTGACAGGTATATAGCCCCTATGCTATTGCCCCTAGATGCTATTGGGTGTGAACCTTGGCCAATTTTTGAAAATTTGATGTCCTTGAAGCTATTTAGAGTGTGTTTAAAAAATATTATTATTATTATTATTATCACCACGTTTTACTACCCGTTCGGGTTATACGCACTTACGCTAATGTGTAATGGTAGGGTGATTGTGAGATGAAATGGAGGACCTACAGCTTAACATGGAATTCGAACCACGGGAAGGCCTGGAATTCCCCACATTCACAAGATGTCTTGTCAGAGGTGAAGGAAGGGTTTGGTAATCAGATAAATCTGTGCCAGGACCGAGGATTGAACCCCGGCCGCCAGCACAGAAGTCTGACACCTTACCGCTAGACCGCCAGGTCACCTGTTTAAAAAAAAAGATCCTCTTATAAGTTACTACTAAGGTACTACTCTCGCAATAGACTAGACTACCGAAGGCGAGTAAATTGGGGTTTGACCCCAGATGGGTGTTCTGAGGATATTGTTCCTAAATTGGTTTCCACTCTTCCTTTACGCAAATGTGTGTACACTTCTTCTATATGTTACCTTTCTTATCCCTAACCCATTAGCGTAATTAGTACATACTCGTATAACCCGAATGGATAGTAAGACAAGGCGCTAAAATAATAGTGGAATCACCTACCAAAAAAATGGGGGGAGCAAGGGGTTATTTCCGAATGTAAGATCTTGGAAGTCTAAACATGTCGAGTGGCAAGGATAAGGGTAGGTAGGGGAAACCAAGGGCGTAAGTCACAATTAGAATAGAATCAAAAACAGAAACTATTTTATTGAAAGGAGTTAATGAAAGGAGGCGAAATGCTTGGACCATAAGACAAGTTTCAATAATGTTGAATGGTGTTATTGATTGAAAATGCAATCAATCTAAGAAAGGTGTATTATTACAATTAATAAAGTTGTAAGGGCTTGGGTTATCTTTGGCCTTGAAATGTATAAGAGATATGAATATATAATATGAGGGATATAAAGAGGTGGGGGGGTAGTGGTGACCTTGAAATGCATAAGAAATTCTATTAGCTTTTATTCAAGTAAGATAGCAGTGCTCTTTCGTATCAGAATTCCAAATTCCTATGTTTCCTTTAATTCAACCATTTTATCCAGTCCCAAATTGGTTCAGAATCAAATATCCGACACAAACTACTTTTTTATGTGTGCACTTCTCGTCCAGATTATCCGCGTATATATACACTAACGGAATATGATTAAGGAAGGTCGAATTTGAGGAACTGCATCAGTAGTTTTGGAGAAAGGGGTGGGGGGGAGGAACATTTATTTCGGAAAAGCTCATTGTTATCTTCGGTCAAGATTTGAAACACATTTTAACCGTGACAGGTAAATCAGACCATAATGAGTTTGACAACTTAGTTATAATAATATTTAGCACCGCGTCTTACTACCCGTTCGGGTTATATGCTTTGAGTACTAATTACACTAATGGATTAGGAATTGGGAAGGTTTAATCAGAGGAAGTGAACCCGCATTTGCGTGGAGGGAGAGTGGAAAACCATTTAGGAAAAACCACCCCCAGTTCACCCGACCGAGATTCGAACCTCGATCTCCCCGTCCTCAGCAGTAGAGCTCAACACGACAAGCGCGTTAGCCAACTGCGCCACCGAGGCGGGTTGACAACTTAGTTAAAGTGATCATTGTTGCGAGTAGTCAACAAATAGCACTTGTAAAAAGCAGAAAAGTTAATCTTCGTTTGGGGTTTGTAACGTGTTACGTGGCAGTAAAAACTAGTTTTTAGTATTGAATAGTTTCTAAACCCTCCTTGAGCTATGTGCTTGGGTCCGACGACTCTAGGGGAAGTACCGGCCACTAACTCACACCAATATGTATCTATTAAATACAGGATTGGTCATTGCCCAATCATAATGACACGATTGCCGCCCTTTAACTTTCCTTTCTTTATGATCAATTATATCAAGAATAAACAAGCGCATATAATGTATTCACAATTAGTGGTTGTGTTCTTTAAAAAATATTGAGCTCTAAATTTACACAAATATCACAAAACGTCTGAATTTTCATTAGCCCTTAGCTACAAATTCTGTGATTTGGAAACGCAAGAGTCTACTTTGGTGATTTTCTCCCCTTGTTAAGACTGTTATTTTCTTTTACATAAATAAAATCTAATGTAAATTAGCAAAGGTATTTAGTTGACAGCCAAATATATATTTTATATAATCTCTATTTAATCCTAAACCACTTTCTGTTTGGTTTATTATAAAATTGGAAATCAGTTGGTTATAGGCCTACCTTTCATTTGGTGTTAAAAAAAACTGGGAATAAATGCTTTAATTTTGGTAGAATTTGATAAAAAAAATCTACTCTATTGAAATAGTTGGTTTTAGCGACCATAATAAAAACAAGGTATTTTTCTCACCCGCGAAGATATCTTTCGAGTAGCCCACTCCGCCCCGCGAAGTCCTCGTATGTTGAATGTACAGTTTAAATAATTACAATGAGTATTTATAATATTCTTATCTGCTGTGTTTACAACTGATAACACACACTCGTAGGTGTGAATCTTTTGAAATGTCATTCTGTGTTTCTTCTCCCAGGAGCAGTTTAATCGGAGGAGTCATGGCCGCTCGCTTTATCACTTAATACTGAGACTGATAGTCATCGTTACATGTTAGTAAATAAAGCATCGTAATATTCATCCAATTTGACATGGAAAAATATTTTCTAGAAGACACGATAATTAAATGTAGAGTAGCCAATATTGACAAAATTCACTATATATTTATTATTGAGATGTCAAAAGCTTACATCTCCTGTCAATGGGGCTACAGTAGCCCCGTGGCTTCTTTGGTGCTGACTGATAGCTCACAGCTCACTTCTGACAGTAGACATTTAGGTATATAGCTGAATGTTGATTGTCAGAAGTGACAGCTGCTAAACACATGTTTTTGCAGATCATATGGTTCGGCGTAGGGATACATAACCTGGTCTGGTAACTTTTCACAGCCGTCAGCACCAAAGAAGCCATGGGGGGACTGTAGCTGCAGAACATATTGTTTGGGGTTGGAACATCACATAGGATTCGATTTTGGGGATTACTTTAGATGGGCAGATGGTCTAAGGCGTTGACCTATTCTGATCTGGTTTTGTCGGTTAAGAGGAGGACGGGGAGAAAATCAACTCATTATTTATTCACAGACCAAATTGCAACCCACCCCCCTAACCTCTGCAAACCAGAGCAGAAAACTGCAGAGTGTCTACCAATACGGTCGCTATTGCAATAAATAGTATATTTTCTATATTTGATTCCTCTCAAAATAATTATTGTAACTAAATATTGATTCGAATGTAGGCTTAAAGAGTTCATCCATATTTTAGCGCAACATTTAAAAAAAGCAAAATTATCTTAAAACAAAGAGAGTTGTTATTTAGTGAACAGTCGGTGACATGAAGGTCTAGGGGTAAGGTGTCAGACTTCTGTGCTGGCGACCGGGGTTCAATCCTCGGTCCCGGCACAGATTTATCTGATTACCAAACCCTTCCTTCACCTCTGACAAGACATCTTGTGAATGTGGGGAATGCCAGGCCTCCACCGTGGTTCGGATTCCACGTTAAACTGTAGGTCCTCCATTTCATCTCACAATCACCCTACCATTACACATTAGCGTAAGTGCGTATAGCCCGAACGGGTAGTAAGACGCGGTGCTAATAATAGTAATAATAATAATAATAATAATAATTAGTGAATACACTGAGCGATATTCTAATTATTATTTTTTCATGTCAAAAGAAAGTATTGTGTTCGTGAAAAAAAATCTATCTCTAGATTATGAGGAATCTTTACATTTTATGTGAACATGACCCCAAGTAAGTGGATTTTACAATTGTCTGTCCCCAAGTCTGTTTCTCTGTCTGTCTGTCTGTCTGTCTGTCTGTCTGTCTGTCCCTGGCCGCGGATCCAAAACTGTTTGATGAATTTTGTTCAAACTTGATATTTATATTTTATAGGGATATACCACGTGTTTTTATTTACCTTGGCCCTTCAATTAAGGGTAGCTAACTGATGTGTAACTTTTTTTAATTCAAAATTTTTCTATAATAGTTCCAACGATTTTGTTTAAAATGCATAACTTTGTTGTTTTTGCATGACAAATAGCACTGTATAGTTAGTTTTTGAGCGAAAATTCGTTGAAGGGTAGTTACTGAAGGGGAATTTTTGAAAATTCTTAAGATTTCTAAAATAGCTCTAACGATGTTGTTCAAAATGTATGTCTGGAGATTGTGTGATGTGACAAATAACAGTGTATAGCCTATGTTCTGGCTAGAAACTCATTTATGGGTAGTTTACTGATGACTGATTTTTCAAAAACTGGAAGTAATTTTTTTTTTAATTGCTATAACGATTTGGTTCCAAATTGGTGTTTTGGTAGTGTTTGACATTAAAAAACCTGTATTCTTGATTTTGAATAAAAATTTGATAAAAAGTCGTTTACTGATGAGTGATTTTTTGAACATACGAATTATTTTGATAATGGCTATAATGCTTAAAATGTGTATCGGGGGAGTGTTTGACTCGAACATAACAAATAAAGCTGTACACTTGTTTTTGAGGGAGGAGATCCGGTATTGGGTAGTTACTCGTTTACTGATGACGGCTTTATTAAAATTTAAATATTTAAAAATTGGATGTAGTGATTTGGTTCAAAATGGATGTATGCTAAGTGGCTTATATTATAAATAGTTATGTATATTTGTTCTTAGTAAAATCATTTAATAATAGTTAATTAATGACGACTGATTTTTGTAAAATTGTATTTTTTGAAATAGATTTAATAATGTGATTCAAAATTTGTATTGGAGGATTATTTTACTCTATCATTAGAACTGTTTATTTATGTATCTAAAATTAATTAATTTAACGGTAGTTTACTTACGACAAATTATAGATTTTTTTAAAAAAAAATTGGCCTTGAGGATTGAATTCATAATGGGAAGCTGAGAGTAGTTTTTCATGGTAAATAAGAATATGTTTTTATGTTTACAAATAACAAGTAATTTAAAGGTAGTTTACAAATAATTGATTTTTGAATAGTTGACTGTTGTTGAATATATAAATTTTAACAGTTTGGTTTAAAATTGAAATATAAACTAAACATTATTATTATTATTAGCACCGCGTCTTACTACCCGTTTGGCTTATACGCACTTACGCTAATGTGTAATGGTAGGGTGATTGTGAGATGAAATGGAGGACCTACAGCTTAACGTGGAATCCGAACCACGGTGGAGGCCTGGCATTCCCCACATTCACAAGATGTCTTGTCAGAGGTGAAGGAAGGGTTTGGTAATCAGATAAATCTGTGCCGGGACCGAGGATTGAACCCCAGCTGCCAGCACAGAAGTCTGACACCTTACCCCTAGACCACCAGGTCACCTATATATATAAACTAAAGAGTGATTAACAAGAAAATGTGTTTGATTTTATGAGGAAAACATAACTTAAGGGTATTCAATAAATTAAAAAATTACACCCGAATACAGGAATATTTTCCGGGACCTTTGGTCGGGTTTGATTCCCGTATCCAAGGTTTTTTTTTATTTAATGAATTATATTTAGATGGGGCTATAACCGTAATTAAAAATTTTAGAACTTAGTTTTTTAATCCGTCATACTTAAGGGTAGTTAACCCAAAACCTTTTATTGAACATTATCTTCGAAGCCATAATACATAATATGATTGCGATTGTGTCAACTATCTATTTCTAAATAAATATTTTCCTGTGGATATTCTAAGCCTATACCTCACGGTCCACAATGATATATATATATATATATATATATCAGTTATATATATTTATATGACATGGCTCACCTCTTATCGTCCGTGATGGCTAGGTACATTATTGACAACCGTGGTTTTACTCCGAATAGTTATGAATTATGATATATGCATGTGCTATTTGTACACAGCTTTGTCTAGTTAGCCAATCAGTAAATATCTTGTCTTTAGAATAGAGTTTCCCTGAATGAATAACATCTACCTTACTGTAGGTTTACATCTTTACCGTAATTTGTTTTAACCAATCAAAGTGAAAAATGAACCGACTCACTCCCTCAGAGCGCGTGCGCCTACAAAACTATATACAAGCAAACATCAACGTTTCTTTTGTGAGTAGATTTGCAACACAATAGTATTATTTAAACATTCATATTTACAATAATCTTTAAAAAAAGGAGTTTATCCGCACCAAACAAAGCATGTTTACTAGTTTGGGTTGCAAAGCATCATGGGCCAACAGACACGTATCCAGGGGGGCGGGGGGATTGAGAGGCTAAAGCTCCCACCCTCTCCGAAATATAAACAAATATAAAAAGTTATTATATAAATAAAGTAATAATAAATTCCTAATTAAGAATATATGTCAGTAATTAATTTCAGTTTAACTTTCTTAATTGGACTAAACATTGTGAATACTCATGAATTCCTCCCCACACGGAGATAAAAATATGTCCAAATTTTGTTTAAAAAATATATTACAGATGACCCATGCTTGCATTCACTAATAATTAATATACTTATAATGAATTTAATAGCAAATATATTAGTTTTTTGTAAAAATACATGTAAAATTAGTTTTATTTTCTATTAAAAGTAATACAAAGTATATCAATTATTTATTTATCCTTACTTTCTGTCCTGAGGCCTAGACTGTAACTCAGGACCTGTGTGACATTGTATCTCTACCTCCGCTAATTACTGGTTTATCCAATTTACAATCATATGTTTTAATTTGATGTTGATTATAGCTCCTAATCCAAGTGTCCCTATTTCCCCATCTTCTAATTTTATCTTACTAGGTGGTCCGCCCCGGGTATTTCACGCCCCCTATACCCTGCCCCGCTGGGTGTCCCACCGTTTCCGGATCTAATAGTCCTTGGGTCAGTGCGAGCCCCAGCGGGGGGCGAACATCCCTCTATCCCGCCCTACCGGAGATTTCGTTCCATTTACCTCCAGCTAAAACCACTACCTTGGACCTAAAACTAAACATGATACAACATAAGAAACTATAAACTAAAACTAACTTAACCTAATACATTTCTTGCAACTCTGTGTCCTCGTCTCTTCATCTACTGATACCAGTCAATGAAGAAACCTTAATGGACTTGAAGCCCCACCACCCCAGTGTTTCCAAGTGGGCCGGACCATGCGAGGTGAGGGTTTTCCTCCTCCGTCTCTTGATGTTCTTCGATCACTCTAATTCTCAGGTTGTAGCTCGGCTGCTTCAGGTCCCTCAGCAGTTTCCACTACCGGCATCCTGAGGGAGCCTTCCTCAGCTGGAATCAGGATGACCTGCAGTTCCTCGTATATTATTAATGATTGCAAGAATGGGTCTACTTTAATATATTTTTGTACGAAATCTTGATATATTTTTCCCTCCGTGCAGGTCAGATTCGACCACCCCCATTCCCCCACTGTTGACCGTCATCGTCGGACAATATTTGAATAATAAGCCCCCTCCTCCCCCCTGAAAGAAAGTTCTGGTTACGGGCCTGTGGGTGAGCGTACATGTCTGCTCGACCAGATTCTGCTCTCTATTTTCAACAATGTGTGAATCAATCTCCAGGTATATAACACAGCTAGAATCAATCTCAAGGTATATAACACAGTTCGAATCAATCTCAAGGTATATAACACAGCTAGAATCATTCTCAAGGTATATAACACAGCTAGAATCAATCTCAAGGTATATAACACAGCTCGAATCAATCTCAAGGTATATAACATAGCTCGAATCAATCTCAAGGTATATAACACAGCTCGAATCAATCTCAAGGTATATAACACAGCTAGAATCAATCTCAAGGTATATAACACAGCTAGAATCAATATCAAGGTATATAACACAGCTTGCATCAATCTCAAGGTATATAACACAGCTCGCATCAATCTCAAGGTATATAACACAGCTAGAATCAATCTCAAGGTATATAACACAGCTCGAATCAATCTCAAGGTATATAACAAAGCTCGCATCAATCTCAAAGTATATAACACAGCTCGAATCAATCTCAAGGTATATAACACAGCTCGAATCAATCTCAAGGTATATAACACAGCTAGAATCAATTTCAAGGTATATAACACAGCTTGAATCAATCTCAAGGTATATAACACAGCTCGCATCAATCTCAAGGTATATAACACAGCTCGAATCAATCTCAGGGTATATAACATAGCTAGAATCAATCTCAAGGTATATAACACAGCTCGAATCAATCTCAGGGTATATAACACAGCTAGAATCAATCTCAGGGTATATAACACAGCTAGAATCAATCTCCAGGTATATAACACAGCTCGAATCAATCTCAAGGTATATAACACAGCTAGAATCAATTTCAAGGTATATAATACAGCTCGCATCAATCTCAAGGTATTTAACACAGCTAGAATCAATCTCAAGGTATATAACACAGCTCGCATCAATCTCAAGGTATATAACACAGCTCGAATCAATCTCAAGGTATATAACACATCTCGAATCAATCTCAAGGTATATAACACAGCTCGCATCAATCTCAAAGTATATAACACAGCTCGAATCAATCTCAGGGTATATAACACAGCTAGAATCAATCTCCAGGTATATAACACAGCTCGAATCAATCTCAAGGTATATAACACAGCTCGAATCAATCTCAGGGTATATAACACAGCTCGAATCAATCTCAAGGTATATAACACAGCTAGACTCAATCTCAAGGTATATAACACAGCTAGAATCAATCTCATGGTATATAACACAGCTCGAATCAATCTCAAGGTATATAACACAGCTAGACTCAATCTCAAGGTATATAACACACTCCCCAATTGTGGAAGGCTAGAAAAATTCTGAATATTTAAGACCTCTAGAAGCTTTCTGAAGTGCTTTTTATGGTAAATCTTGTACCTTAATTTTGATATGGTTTCAATCATAAATAAAGCCGTATATATTTTGTTCATAAAGTTTCAGGGGCGGTTGAACCCCTGAAACCCCCGCTGACTACAGCCTTGTATTCGGCCGTAAGATGGGCTTCTTAGCTTATCCTCCCAGTTTTAGAGAGCATGTTTGTGTCAGTTTATTATGAAGGCAGGCTACAGTACCTCAGTCCCCCTCCCCTGTAATAGTGTAGACATAGATACTCCTGGTACCTTCTTGCGCGAATGAACATCATTTTGCTCCTCCTGTGGTCTGGGGAAATCGAAGGAGGAGGGGAGGGAGCACGTCGTTGGAGGGCCGTATTGTGTAACCAATTACAAACATGTGCGCCTTCCCTCGACTAATGTCGGCGATGCATCCATCGCCATATTCCGGAGAAAGTATTCCTTGTCTACGTTATTATCATCTCGATAACATCCACTATCACTGTGAAGCCTCCATTTTCCTAGCTTGTATTTTTAAAACTCTCTGATTATATAAATATAAGTATAGTAGCCCCATGGCTTCTTTGGTGCTGACTGACAGCTCACAACTGACTTCTGACAATCAACATTTAGGTATATACTTAAATTTTGACTGTCAGAAATAATAGCTGCTAAACACATGTTTTTGCGGATCATTTGGTTTGGCGTAGGGATACCTAATTTGGTCTGGTAGCTTTTCAAAGCTGTCCGTCAGTACCAAAGAAGCCATGGGACTACTGTACGTGACATACAAACTATCAAGAGTTGAAAAGAAACATAACACCTAATTCTATAGCCTTGAATTCTTAAATCTGAAAGGGAAAAGCCCTAGTTTGATCAATGGTATATTTTTTTTAACCAGAGCGATACTTGAACTCGGGACCATTAGCAAATGAAATTTTAATTTCATATTGATCGAAAAACAGATTATAGAGTCTGATTTTTCACAAGAAAGTTGTGAAACATTTTGTTGAATGACATTCAATCCATATCAGCCTACTAACTTTAAAAAAACACATAATAAAACAAGTATAGACTATTTCAGACAGCTCTGTATTCATTTTTATTTTATTGTTGCTCTTTATTTGTGCGAATTGCCACTCCAGGAAAACACTCTTACAACATATCTAAAACGCACCCTCATTATATGCAATGAGTATGTGTATTTCTAGTTTAATGATCGTCAGTACAGACATATAGCATACTACAGCACTAGTAAACAACATACGTCACGTGCGCGTTTGGCAACAATCGGTATATTATTATTATTAGCACCGCGTCTTACTACCCGTTCGGGTTATACGCACTTA
>CABFOW010001671.1:22439-48113 GCA_902141385.1 Timema californicum
TAAGTGCGTATAACCCGAACGGGTAGTAAGACGCGGTGCTAATAATAATAATAATAATAATAATAATAATAATAATAATAACCTCCTGCATAAATATAAGGACGCGTTGTAAATGCGCGGTAGCTCAGAAGTGAGGTCCTCTTCATACAGAGCTGATGGGAGGGGGGTGGGGGGGGCAAAAAGTCGTATTTTGTTCATAGGAATGAATAATGATGAATTTGGCCTCTCACGGACGAAAATTGTCTCATATAATTGAACTGTTTGAATACTTATTTAGCAAACGGGAAATCACCATCTATCACACTACTAAAATTCGGCCTCATGTTGAATCAATTTTCAACAATATTTGTTATAAAATTTGAATTCAAGTGAAGTAAATCTTGTGGATAATTCTTCAGACTTGTGGCACAGAAGGATGGGACATTCGTCTAAGTTTCCTTGTAGTAAGTTATGTGAGGTTTGTCTTCAGGTTAAACAAACAAGAGCACCATTTTTGAAATGTGTACCAGAAGAAAGAAAAGCAAAAATAATCTTGCAATTTGTTTCATCAGATGTGTGTGGCAAAATAACCCCAGCTACACATGACGGTAAAAACTATTTTGTTTCATTTATTGATCATTTTAGCCATTTTACAGTTGTTTATTTATTTGAGAGGAAAAGTGAAGTTGATGAATGCTTCAGAAAGTACATTGCTATGGTTTAAGCTAAATTTAATAGAAGAATTTAGAATTTTCGTTGTGATAATGGTGGGGAATATATTTCCAGGCACTTTAAAAACTTGTGTGAAGCTAAAGGTATTAATGTAAGGTACATTATTCCAAGAAATCCAGAACAAAATTCAGTAAGTGGACGCCTCAATATAACTATTTTAGATATAGCTAGGTGCCTAGTATATGACTCAGGTTTAGATAAAGACATGTGGGGAGAAGCAGTTGTATCGGCTGTTTATTTGCTTAATAGGGCTCCTACATCTGTGTTACATGGAGATGTAGCCCCTGCAGAAAAATGATATATCTATAAGCCTGGTTTGAGTAAAATTAGAGTTTTTGGTTGCACAGCTTATGCACACATTCCCAAATAAGATCGTTCCGGGAAATGAAACGCTCGTTCAAGGAAATTAATTATGATAGGGTATTGTCATAATGACTATCGAGTGTGAGATCCTGTGAGTAAAAGGGTTACCACTGCTCGCTCTATCGTCTTTGATGAGAGCAGGATTGTAACTAAAGTCGTTGAAAATCATGACTCGGGAAATTCAGATGTAGAAGAGTATATCCAAGATCAAATGGATTTGAAGACAAAAGAACCTGATCCTGATAACTCTGATATTAAAACGGTTGATGTTCCCGAAAGAAGACACAGTAAAAGAGTGAGTAAAATGCCAAAACATCTTGAAGATTATGAAGTCGGGATGGCTATGGCTCTCAGTGCTGGTTATCTTCCATTTGAAACTCCTAGGTCCTATCAAGATGCTGTTCAACAAGATGATGGTTGGAAGGAGGCTATTGAAAGAGAGTTAGAGTCTCTTAAGAGCAATAATACATGGGAATTGGTACAGCCTCCACCTGATGTATCCATAATTGAATCTCGATGGGTGTTTACTGAGAAGACAATTGATGGTGTAGCTCAGAAGAAAGCCCGCTTGGTAGCTAAAGGTTACCAGCAACCTACTTTGGAGGAGGAAAATGTTTATTCTCCGGTAGCTCGGTTGGTGACACTTAGAACACTATTGGCTGTTGCTGTTCAGCGTGATTTATTCATTCATCAGGTAGATGTAAAATCTGCTTTTCTAAAAAGTGAATTAAAAGAAGTTGTGTATCTTTACCCTCCTGATGGCTTACGCACAAAAAACGGTGAAGTGTGTAAAGTGGTGAAAGCCTTATATGGTTTGAGACAAAGCCCAAAGTGCTGGAACGACAGTGTTAACCGATTGTTGAGTGAGTTAAATTTTCTAAGATCTAAGGTTGATCCATGCTTATACTTTAATGATTCTACATATATTTTGATTTGGGTTGATGATTTTATTATTTTCTCAAGCTCAATTGATGATGTTAATAGTGTAAAGGGTAAGTTAATGGATTCTCTTGACATTAGGGATTTAACTTCTGATGGTAGATTGATATTTTTAGGTCTTGAAATTGAAAAGAAAGAGGATAATATATTGATTAGTCAAAAGAATCTTATTGACAAAATTGTAAATCATTTTAGGATGAATGATTGTAAAATTTCAAAAATACCAGTACAACCAAAATTGAATTTACAAAAGGTCTCAGAGGGAAAAAGTTATAAAGTTCCATATAAAGAATTGATTGGTAGTTTAATGTATTTGATGCTAGGGTCAAGGCCAGATCTTTGTTTTGCGGTATCTTATTTTGGAAGGTTTCAAAATTGTTATAATGAAACTCATTGGAATTATCTTAAGAATGTTATTCGTTATCTTAAATATACTAGTAATTTTGGTTTGAAGTATGTTAAAAATAATATTTGTGCAGATATAAATGTTAAAGCTTTTGTTGATTCAGACTATGCTAGTGATCCTATTGATAGGAAAAGTGTTACAGGTTTTGTTGTTAAATTAAACAATAATGTTGTGTCATGATGTTCCAAAAAACAAAATGTTGTGGCTCTTTCTAGTAGTGAAACCGAGTATTTGGCTCTTTCTGCTGGAATGTCTGAGTGTAAGTTTTTAATCCAGTTATTTGATGAATGTCTTGATTGTGTAAAGCCAGTTATTTTCTTTGAAGACAACCAATCTTGTATGAAAATGGCACATACCTATGAGACGAAGCGGTCCAAACATATTGATGTGAGGCATCACTTTGTAAGAGATTTAATTAGTAGTGGTGATTTTAAACTACAGTATGTAGCTACTGATGAACAAGTAGCAGACATAATGACAAAAGGATTAGCAATAAGGAAATTTGAGTACTTTAGAAATCTATTAAATGTTAAAGAAATTAGATTAGAATTTGTGAATAAGTATTGGAACACAAAAGTGTGTTGGTTAGGCTTTTACCATATTATACTTGATTATTTTATCTCTTTGTCTTAATCTTTGCAGAATTGAGAGGAGGTATTAATATGGTTTTATTGGCAACTCTGCAAAGTTTGTGTTATGTTGGCTATCTTTATAATTACACCCTGTAACTGTATCTTACTTAGTGATGGCCATAATCGAATGATTTTAAGAATCGAATAATCATTCGATTCTTTGAAAAATAATCGAATGAATCATTCGAATGATTTTGAGAAGTAGTAAAGAGTCGGTAATAATCGGATATTTACTACTTCTAAAAGTAGTTACTAGTTGCTCGTTTTGCTTTGTGCTACTATTCTCTTTACCCTGCTGTCGAATCTCCCAACACGCATTTCTTTGCGTTTGCAGCTTATCAACGCGTTTCTCAAATAAGTAGCTCACAATTAATATAAAAACTATTGCGTAAGATTAATAATTAAATAAGGAACATACGTTTCCCTTTGTGTTTAAAAGATTTTAAATAATTTACCCTTTAATATTTCCTAAACAAAACAAAAATATATACGCTTACAATCGTAAAATTATTTCAGTGAATAAAATTATAATACGATCTGAATATTACGGCCGGGCAATGTTTTATTAAATACATAAAAAGTATATACTACTATATCTACTTAATAAATTTAAGTCAACGTTAAAAAAAATTATCTCTCAAACCATTCGTGCTATATGCGATTAGTTAGTTAGGAAGGTAAAATTTTAAGGAAATAAGAAATAACAAACCACGTAGTAGTGTAGAAAAATAATCGAATCATTTTGTAATTTTCATTCGAATTATTTTTGGCTGTTATTCGATTGTAAACTGTACAACCACTTAAACTTTGTATTAAATTAGCCTGAGAATCATTCGAATGCGTAAGGTCGATTATTGTGTAGCAATGGGGACTATTTATTGAAAATTGACCTAATAGAAATGAAGACCTGTATAGAGATAGCCTGGAAACATTCATAATCATAAGGTCGATTTTCCTTAGCACTTCTGGCAAGGGGTGGGGGTAAGAGAATAAATCGGCCAGCTAGCATCAAGTCAGCAATATTTCCATTCGAATGCTTTTTTTAATTAGAATGATTTTGAAAGAATCTAATGAATCGATTCTATTCATCCGATTCTGCCCATCACTAATCTTACTGTTAGTTGTTCGTTGGTCTGTTTACTGGTTAGTTGTTTCTGTCATGCATTGTATATATTAAATATACTGTTTACACCATGTCAATGCGTGTGTGATTTTGTTTCATGGTCTATTATTAATCCTAATAGGAATAACTTTTTATATACTCTTTTATCAAATCAAGGATGTAGTTAAACTGAAAAATGCCTACAAAATAATAAGGCTTGAAACCGATGAACTAGTCATTTTTAATGAAAAAAAGTGGACCAAAAAAGTATAAACTGCAATAACAATTTAATCAAACAAAATATTAAATGAGCATAAGAGTTGACTAGCATTGAAATTTTAAGAATTTTATTGAAAAATCAAATTATAAAATAATATATAAATGTTGAAAAATATTTTAGAAGAATTTTTGACTAAATAAGAACTTATGAAAAAAAAAAGTATTACCTGATTGATACACTTTAAACAAATCAGTGTGGCATTAACATGTCATAAGCAATAACATCATGACACATTTGAATATTAAATTTAAAGTGATATGTCATTCATTAAAATTGATAAATGTTGATAATAAATCGTAATAGTACACAAGTTTNAAAAAAATGGCTAATCATGTATTATAAAATATAAAAATTTCATATACCTGTAAAGATAGCTCAACAGTTGGTCTTCAACAAACTTTGACACAAGAGCAAGGAACTTATCTAAAATAATATCTTGAAATGGCGTAGCGATCTATATCAAAAAATGGAATTAAATTCTCCAATTCTGACTTTTGTACACTCGTGTGGTCCTGATTTAACATTAAAGACTCCAAACGCAATTTGTGTGTCCTTAAAATGCTCTAAAATACGTAAAAATGTTATTATAATATATTTTTAATCCAATAATATTGTTCTCAAACCAAGACATTTCTAAAAGAAGCGCCTTGTGGCCATTGTGCGAACTTACGAGACTTAACGTGATTCCTTGTGCCTCACCCGTTCTGTGTGTGCCCTGGAGTTTTCAAGAAAATGAAAATGTTAACAGATGGCAGTAAACGCTGCACGATATAAACAAATGATTGCGTCTTTTTATGACATTTATTGAGATTGTCTGCAAACAATTTTGTGGCGTTATGGTTGATGTATTCAACATCAACCATAAACACATATCAAATAAAACAAAACTACTATAGATAATCACATTACTGTCCACGGAACGAGTGTGCCTAACGAAACATCTGAAAATGCGATAGAAACGTCTTCCACATTCCGGCTCCCCTTAATGTTTTAAGTACAGTTTTGCTTGTTTTTGTTAAGATCAATAGAGTGGCGTATTCAAATAGAGATCCTCTAATTAAAGTGTCTGTAGTAAATAGCGCGCGTGATATTCAAGCGGTTGTCTGGAGGAGGCGAGACACAGGGATGAGTGATCAAGACGTGGACGATGTTGCGTTCTTGACAGGTGAGAAGAAAAAAGAAACAAACCAAGAATTTAAGTATTTTTCAGCAGAAAATCAATTCAATTAAGACATTCAACACTATTTCACAGCGCTAGAAATTCAAGGGTGATTCTGTTTGACTGTTATTGTGGGGTCTATATAATTACTCATTGTTATAGTTTTAAAAAAAAATCAGGGCTGGCACACCTTCCTATACTTTGGAAAAACGGTGCTTACTGAACAAAATATTAACAATAGCAATACAAATGATTTGTCTTAATACAGATCAATCTTATAAATATTTTTGTTTTATACTAGACTGATTACTCAGCTCATACTTGCAATAAAATATAGGTCTACATTTTTAGGAATGATTTATGATTTTTTGCATTTGTCAATAAATACCTTAAAAACATTTAGACCTATAGGCCTAGTTACAAGTTTGTATTATTACATTTTTAGGGCCTATTTTATAAGACAATATTTTGCTTAGCACTAAAATTGTAATTTGACGCTTTTGTACCTAAATTTATCAGTTCCTACAGCCGACTTAATAATAGTGATCTAGGTTGCAGACAATACCGGAACTCTGGATATATGTTCATTGTTGCATTGCCATAATCTCTGCTTAGCAGACTACACTTGTCAATTTAGTTCTTTCGCCTGCTCATGACTATCACTGACCTTTCTCATATACAATAGTAACTTTTTGCAACACTCTTGAAATAAACTAAAATGAATGTCTGAAATCATAGACCTCTTTATTAATCAATAAATAATAACTTACACTGGTTAGCTAAAATGAAATAAACTTCTTGAGCAGGTTTAATTTAGTTTAAGGAACCTAAGTGCTATTATTTATGAATATCTGAAATGTAGGCATGTGGCCACCTAGGCTATTACATTTTAATTGGTATAAATACGTGACTAGAATTAGGTTCATATTATTTGAAAAAAAAAAAGTTTTGTCAGTAGTGTGTTTATGCTGATCTAAAAACTTCAGATATACCTATTCTCATTTGAGGACCAGAAATTCTATCACATTGAAATTGAGCTTGTTCTTATAAAATTAATACAAGTTCTGATAGACATTTTACTCATCTAGGCTACTATTTAATTTATAAGAAGCTGCTAACTAATAAAAAATCCACATTATAATAGAAATTCAATAAGGATAAGAGTTGTGAACAATATAGTATTGTGTTCTACCTAACTTAAGTTAGAATTGAAAGAATCTTAGTCATAATACTATTTTTAACCTGATCATAACCAAACCACCCTTGGATCATTCCCTGTTCTCAAACCTAACCCTTGGGCACAAAAACCATAAACAAATCCTATCCATGAATCACATTTAGAATAGACCTATTTGTATTTTTTATCAGTTTTTAACACAACCCAATTGAACAAAATTACACCAATTGCCTATTGTTACAATAAAATTACACCAGTTGCCTATTGTTACACTAAAATTACACCAATTGCCTATTGTTACACTAAAATTACACCAATTGCCTATTGTTACACTAAAATTACACCAGTTGCCTATTGTCACAATAAAATTACACCAGTTGCCTATTGTTACAATAAAATTACACCAGTTGCCTATTGTTACACTAAAATTACACCAGTTGCCTATTGTCACAATAAAATTACACCAGTTGCCTATTGTCACAATAAAATTACACCAGTTGCCTATTGTCACACTAAAATTACACCAGTTGCCTATTGTTACACTAAAATTACACCAATTGCCTATTGTTACACTAAAATTGCACCAGTTGTCTAGTGTTTCATTACAAATACTGTTACTGGTTGCCTATTGTTTTATTAAGTCTACAAGTTACAACCAATTGTTTACTCTTTCATGAAAATTACATAAGGTAGGCTACTGAAAATTGTTTTCCATGCAAAAAATCTACACTTGTTAAAGTTAATGTTCTAGTAAAACAGTGACTGAAATGTACAGGTTATACTAATTTGAATAAATGTAATTAAATAAAAGATGGATACTCTCTTGGTAAGCCATATTTTCCTAATAATAAATACAGTGGGAAGGTACCTAGTACATTATTATTATTATTAGCACCGCGTCTTACTACCCGTTCGGGTTATACGTACTTACGCTAATGTGTAATGGTAGGGTGATTGTGAGATGAAATGGAGGACCTACAGTTTAAAGTGGAATCCGAACCACGGTGGAGGCCTGGCATTCCTCACATTCACAAGATGTATTGTCAGAGGTGAAGGAAGGGTTTGGTAATCAGATAAATCTTTGCCGGGACCGCAGATAGAACCCCGGCTGCTAGCATAGAAGTCTGACACCTTACCCCTAGACCGCCAGGTCACCTAGTACATTATTACTAGTAAACTGGTTTCATCTCAAGTTGTTCGGCAGATAATGCATCTGCTTAGGCACAGTCTACAACCAGTCACACCCACTTGCTTGTACTCCCACTCATAGTAATGTAATACACACAAGACCATTTGCCTGTCAGAATTGTCAGAAGGAGATGGACATTGTCCATCTCTCACATCAATGGAGTTGCTTTGGTTTGTGTCTAGCCAATCAGAAACCATTAGGCCTATAGGTGCATGACTTTATTCAACTAGAGCAATTACATAGTTATTTGGTCAAGGATAAAAGTTTGTGAATATAAAGTTATTGCATTTTAAATTCTTTAATAAAAGTAGTAATTTTATAACTTTTACATAAATATTCCTTTGATTCTATTTAACTCATTTTTGTAAACTTTAATATGACTATGATTATGAATTATGATAACCAACATATTACTGTAGGTGACCTGGTGGTCTAGGGGTAAGGTGTCAGACTTCTATGCTAGCGGCTGGGGTTCAAACCTCGGTCCCGGCACAGATTTATCTGATTACCAAACCCTTCCTTCACCTCTGACAAGACATCTTGTGAATGTGGGGAATGCCAGGCCTCCACCGTGGTTCGGATTCCACGTTAAACTGTAGGTCCTCCATTTCATCTCACAATCACCCTACCATTACACATTAGCGTAAGTGCGTATAACCCGTTCAGGTAGTAAGACGCGGTGCTAATAATAATAATCTTACTGTAGACAGTCTTTGTTTAAGCATAGAACAAAAACAGTACAAGTATTGCCAGTGCACTTACAAGTGTGCCCCCAACAAGCGCATTTGACTAATTGTAGACTAAGTCTTATTGATCAAAATGTTTAGAGATGATTCACAATGATGTCCAAAAACCTCTTACCTTACTATAAAATTATATTAGCTCCCTTTCAATAAGCTAAAAATTAATGATAGTCTGTATTCTAGAGCTATGTTAAGTCACTGAAACCTATACAAAAACTTAATGTGTAAAATAAAGTGACAATTTCTTCATATTTCCAAACCCAGTAGTAACAATAATAATAATAATATTTAGCATTGCGTCTTACTACCCATTCGGGTTATACGCTTTCAGTACTAATTACTCTAATGGATTAGGAATTAGGAAGGTTGAATTAGAGGAAGCGAACCTGCATTTGCGTGGAGGGAGAGTGGAAAACCATTTAGGAAAAACCACCTCCAGTTCACCCGACCGAGATTCGAACCTCAGATTCGAACCTCGATCTCCCCGTCCTCAGCAGTCGAGCTCAACACGACAAGCGCGTTAGCCAACTACGCCACCGAGATGGGTCGAAACCCAGTAGTGCCAAAGCCTAAAATAACTCGTGTAACGAGAGGACCCCTTAACTGTCCAGGTGCCATCCCTCCCATAGGAAGCAAGAGGGCTTTAATAGCTTTTCTTCAACAATTATTTTAGCATGCAAGGCCTTGAGAAGATGTATAAAGGTCCTCTTCATTTTATACCCTTGTTTATCTTTTATTTGTCTCTTTTAACTCTTTTTCTCAACCTTCTACTACACAAGCCTTTTTGCGAGTGTTACAACACACTATGAATTTCATTGTCCGTACCTACCCAGAGAAACTTTTTTTTTACTTTTCAAATCAAGTTTTTCATCCCATTGGCTAAATTTTGACTATCAGTTTGCACAACGGGCCGAAGATATATTTGTAATCCTAATAACTTAACATAGGCATACTAACAACACTCCCCTAGCTAGGACTAAACAATTGTTTTCAATACTTGGACTTATAAATAAATTGTAATTTTTTGTTGGTGGAATCTTTCAAATTTTACTACCAAAAAGTTTATTAATCTTCCAAAAGGATATTATTGAATATGCATGCAAACACACTTTTACAAAACAACTTAATAGCCTTTTATAAATATAGGCAATCATGACCTTTATAAATAAATATTTATATTTGAATTATTATCAATTTCACATCTGCTACAGAGTGTTTACCTTTAATCTTCCTCCATTCTACTACGAGAGCCACATTTTCAGTGATCACGGGCCGCGTTTGGCCCGCGGGCTACCAGTAGTACCACACTGAAGTAAGAGACAGTTTGCTGGTAGTGGGTGTCACATTTTCCAAATAGTTTGTGGTATTACATGGTGGCTACAGGCAGGGAAATCTTGAAAATCAGATGTTTTTTTTTATGTATGTGAACTATCAGGGAATTTAAATATTTGGGTAAAAAAAACACATTAATTTTGCACCTAAACACTAAAACAAAAGTGAGATTATGTTTCTTGCATGTTAACAAAATGCATCCCCTATATCTGTCATTCTGCTAAGATGAGATGGTGGTAGGAGTAAATTTGTTTTGTGTGTCACAATTACACCGTAAGTTACCATAGATGATAGCCCATATGAATCATTTAACACTGGATAAATTACTTATTACAAATGTTATAATAAAGGAAAGTGATAAAACTAAAGAAAAAGGAAAAATAAACTATTAAGAGTAAATTTGATGAAGAAAGCCCACCTAGGGAAAGAGGAAAAATGTGGGAAGAGTCCAATGCACAAAGGTGACATCTTCTTCCTTTCCTTTCTTCTGTCTTCTATAGTAGAAGTGGTCACAAACACATTTTAACACAAATATCATAATATTTCGGCATTGTTGCCTTTATCAAACACAAAGAAGAAGAAAGTACATAGTACACAAACAATGGATTACTCCATTATGAATTTTTTTAAACGAGTGGAGAACGGGGGTGGGGGGTCAGAAGGATGCTACATACATTTTAGTGGGGAATTTTAGGAAATGATTAGGGAAAAAGTCTGGGATTTCATTGGTCAAGTTGAGTAGACATCATGTATATAGACTATAGGTTTTGTAGCCACCTGGAACTATTGTATTGAAGAATAAATCTAACCTCAATTACAGATTTTGTTGTAGCCTATTAAATAATTGATATTTTGTGTTTGCAGGTGATAGTCCGACAGGCGTCAACAAGAGGAGTCTGTATGAACACAATGGTGTGGCTGTTTGCTCCCAGAAAAGAGCACTCCTGATTGCAACAATAGTGTTCGCTACTCTCTTTACAGTATCTCTCATAATCGCGTACGCTGGTCCCCAAAACGGTGAGTTCGATAATGTTCACAAATATTAATATATATCATATTTAGGGCCTGTGTAGAAAAAATAATAATTGCAGTCATAGGCCACAACACGACTATGAGCCCTTTCAACATAATTGATGGTACACTTACAACAATTGGGTTCCACAGCAACAACTAAGCACATTATTGCTGGAAATTTCTAACAAAAAATAGTTATTTATAATATATATTATAAATAACTAATTTTTTGTTAGAAATTTCCAGCAATAATGTGCTTAGTTGTTGCTGTGGAAAATAGTTATTTATAAAATATATATATATATATATTATAAATAACTATTTTTTGTTAGAAATTTCCAGCAATAATGTGCTTAGTTGTTGCTGTGGAAACCAATTGTTGTAAGTGTACCAAAAGAGTTAAAGAGTTTTAAATGTATTAGTTTTATCATTATTAAATATATATATATTATTAAATAACTATAAGTTATTTATATATATATTTAATAATGATAAAACTAATACATTTAAAACTCTTTAATTTAATCAATAATTAGCTGTATATGTTCTGTCAGATGAAGTTTTGAGAAATATTTGACTCTGATAGCTCTTTTAGGGAAATGTTGTTCTAAGTCGGGTTTGCTACTTCCTGAGTGACAGCATCAGGGATGAGAGCCTCAAATTATCGAGCCTTCAAATCGCTCAAATCGAGGATTTGAGTGAATATTGAATTATAAGACTCCGATACTTTTTTTTTCTTTTAAATCTTGATTTTGAATTGTAATTTGTTTTATAGTCTTAATAGGCCTACACCTTATCGGTGGTTCAGACTCATTAAAATTATGGAACAGATTTAACAACCAGAGCCCAGATCATTAATCTAACACTTAATTGAATGTCGTTATAATAGATGGCTTATAGCAAAAAGTGTTTACATATAGTTACTATTTATATTTTATATTACTCTATTTATATATATATATATATATATTACCCGCCTCGGTGGCGTAGTTGGCTAACGCGCTTGTGGTGTTGAGCTCGACTGCTGAGGACGGGGAGATCGAGGTTCGAATCTCGAGTCGGGTGAATTGGGGGTGGTTTTTCCTAAATGGTTTTCCACTTTCTCTCCACGCAAATACGGGTTCACTTCCTCTAATTCAACCATCCCAATTCCTAATCCATTAGGGTAATTAGTACTTAAAGCGTATAACCCGAAAGGGTAGTAAGACGCGGTGCTAAATATTAATATTATTTATATATATCCTCTTTTGTTCATAACTGTTCCCAAGATTTGGATTCAAATTTGAGGTTTGTAGATAAAATAAAGATTCAGATTCGAGATTGGTATTCATAAAATAGAAGATTTTACCCAACCATAATATTAATCTGATGTAATAAAGAGAACTTGTAAATTAGTGTAAATTATTTCCGGTCCTTTTGTTTTAGATTGCCCATGTGCGGGTGAAAAACCTGCACATTTAGAAAGTGACTCGAGAAACTCTTCCGTACCATTTATCCCGATTGCAACCAATGGTGAAATCTTTCCTTGGAACAATGTGCGCCTCCCATTGTTGGTCCGACCCACTCGATACAACATCACCATTCATCCCAACCTCACAACGCTCGATGTTAAAGGTAATACCATTGATGAAACAAATAGCCGAAACTATTGTTAATGCATTTTAGTGGGGATAGTCCCTCATAGATATCATATTCTGAAAATTAAAAATGACACCTGGACACGGGAATCGAACCCGGGACCTTCGGCTTAGTACGCCAATGCTCTTACCACTGAGCTATCCAGGCTGCGTTGTCTGATGGCTGTGATCTTAGATAATCACATGTTTATAAGCTGACGACTTCCGTACGTCCATCTTAGACTCTGCCTTAAACTATGAGTGAAGAATTACCATGGGAACGGGACGAATCCTGGATAGCTCAGTGGTAAGAGCATTGGCGTACTAAGCCGAAGGCCCTGGGTTCGATTCCCGTGTCCAGGTGTCATTTTTCAATTTTCAGAATATGATAATAACATTACATGATTGTTTGAAAATATCAAGTTGTTAAAAAATTTGTACACCTTTTTGTTAGATTTCAATAAGAGGTTTCTTCACCTCTGACAAGACATCTTGTGAATGTGGGGAATGCCAGGCCTCCACCGTGGTTCGGATTCCACGTTAAACTGTAGGTCCTTCATTTCATCTCACAATCACCCTACCATTACACATTAGCGTAAGTGCGTATAACCCGAATGGGTAGTAAGACGCGGTGCTAATAATAATAATAATAATAATAAGAGGTTTGAATATTTGTTGACATTATTTTAAACTAATCTTCCCCCTTTTTTTATATAATTTAATTTTAGGTCAAGTCACAATTGAATTTCAAGTTGATAAAGAAACCAACTTTATCGTCTTCCACAGTAAAAATTTGACGATAACAAACAAGGTAAGAAAATTAATCATAGTCTTTAAATTACCGATAGTAAATTTTCACAAAAATTGTTAACAGCTTAAGCTGAATAGTCAGATAGTTGAAATGCATCAGTATTAGCTTTATACCTTATTCAGTGGCTCCATGGTCTAAGGTGTCACTCTCACAATAGACTAGACTGCCGATGACAGGGAGATTGAGGTTTAATCCTGGTTGGGTCTACTAAGGCTGGTTTTCCACTTTTCTTCCACACAAACACATGTACACTTCCTCTATTAAATTAATCTGTCCTCATTCCTAACCCATTAGCCTAATTAGTACATATGTGTATAACCTAAACAGGTAGTAAGACAGTGCTATAAAAAAAGTATTGGCCTGGAGAGTAGATGGGAAAACCACTCCTATTGTACCTATATGGTAATAATAATAATAATAATATTTAGCACCGCGTCTTACTACCCGTTCGGGTTATACTCTTTAAATACTAATTACTCTACTGGATTAGGAATTGGAGAGGTTTAATTAGAGGAAGTGAACCCGCATTTGCGTGGAGGGAGAGTGGAAAACCATTTAGGAAAAAACCACCCCCAGTTCACCCGACCGAGATTGGAACCTCGATCTCCCCATCCTCAGCGGTCGAGCTCAACACGACAAACGCGTTAGCCAACTACACCACCGAGGCGGGTAAGTTGATAGTTGATCTTTCAAGTGCTCACAAGTCTTAGATAACATTTAACATGAATTCTTGATCGCTCACACTGCCACATAAAGACTGAATCTTCAACAATATCAGGACTCAAACCAAGTCTCTCGAGTGATCATATATCTGAAGGCAAAGTCTTATCAATCTTACCCACAGCCCGGAGGCGGTCGGGATGATTTGATCAGCCTTGTGTGTCTTCTTGGTTAGACATTACAGAACGGAAAGGGCCACCAGCTGACCGTGACTCGCCTGCTGGAGTACCCCGGGGCTCAGCAGATCTATTTGGAGGTTAGGGAGAAATTACGTCGCAAGGGAAACTACACACTCAACATCCGCTTCAGTTCTAAGCTCTCACGCGAGCTGGAGGGCTTCTACCTTAGCAGCTACAACGACGAGAATGGGGATAAGAGGTGATTGATTGACTCTTAGGAAAACAGTTTTTGTCTATTTTTGTTTTATTAATTTTATGATATTTGGAAGAAGGTATAGGAAAGGTGGATAGAAACATATAAAAGGGACAAACACAAAGAGCTTTTACAATGAAAAGAAGAACACAGTTCACACTTTACACTGCTGCCAATGGACAAAGAAGATAATGGTTGCCTCTTAAAGAAAATTGATCGTCACCCACTTTAAGAGGCAACCATTACCTCTTTGTCCATTAGCAGCATTGTAAATTGTGAACTGTGTTCTTCTTTTCATTGTAAAGGCCATATTGTGTTTGTCCCCCTTTTATATGTTTCTATCTACCTTTCCTATACCTTCTTCCAAATATCATACAATTACCTCATCACGCGAAAAGAGGTTTTCCTTATTGTGTTTTATTAATTTGATATGCTTAACATATGACAGGCCTCTAGCATGCTGGTTGTGGAAAATATATGGCTTGAATAAAAAATGGGCCCAGGCCACAGGCTAACTTTAATGAATGTAAATGTAAATACGCTCACCACCGCTCGTGCCCGCACTGGTGGGCATGCTAGAGAAGGATACAGTCTCTTGTTTGTTGGTAGCTGGGAGGTTGGGCTTAAAATCCTAGCTGATTTTAATGAAACAGTGTTTTTAAAAATAAGTTCCCGCTCAAATGCAAATACACTTCTTCTAAATTATAACTTTCTCATTTCCATCCTATTGATGTAAATACGCGGCTAGTCTCGAGAGGTAGTATGATGCAATAAAAGAAACAAACTAATAATGGCTTTATCTAATACTTCTCAAAGATATTTATTTACATGTAACATAAAAATATTAAAAGTGTTTTGAAATATTTGTTAGTATTTTTACTAGAGATCCATCTTTATTTTAACTGCCAATCCCAAATACAAATCTTAGAAAATGTGGCAAACAAACAGGTTTACTTTACTACATTCATTCTAAAGCTGCTATAGTAAATATAAATATATAGTAAATATAAATGGTAACTAATATATATATATATATATATATATTGTTATAATGCAATCACTAATGTGGTAAATTAATGCTCAGAGCCCCTTTTGTTAAGTTTGTCCTATAGCTATGAGCAAACCAACATTAATCATATAAGAAGTTTAAAAGAAAATCAAATCCAAAACTGTTTTCTTTTTACAATTTAAAACTGGAAAGGCTAAAGAAAGTATCCAGCCTGCATAAATATTTTCTTAGATAGAGAATCGAAAACTATTGTTTGTGGTAACATCATCAGACCCGCTTCGGAGACCTAGCGGTCTAAGGCGTCACTCTCATGCTAGATGCTGATGATGGAGAGATTGAGGTTCAAATCTCGGTCGTGTGTACGGAGTGTGGTTTTTCCTAAATGATTTCCCACTCTCCTGCCATGCAAATACAGCTAGACTACCTCTAAAATGATTTCCTCCTCATCCTTATCCCATTAGAGCAATTATTATATATACAGTAGCCCCATGGCTTCTTTGGTGCTGACTGACAGCTCACAGCTGACTTCTGACAGTCAACATTTAGGTACATACCTAAATTTTAACCATTAGAAAGGACAGCTGCTAAACACATGTTTTTGCAGCTTATCTGCTTAGGCGTAGGGATACGAAATTTGGTCTGGTAACTTTTCAAAGCCGTGAGAAGTCAGCTGTGAGCTGTCAGTCAGCACCAAAGAAGCCATGGGGCTACTGTATGTATAACTTGAACAGGTAGTAAGATACGATGATAGCAAAAAAAAAATCTCCTGACCTGTCAGATAAGAGAGTAGAGAACTAACGAGGCAACCAACTCTTTGTTTTCAAAATAAAAATACTTGACTAGTTGAAGGTTCAGAAGAGAAACTCGAATATGATCTAAACCTTGATAAAATATAGTGACAAATACTAACACCGTTAGTCCACAGGGTCACAGGTTGCCCATCATGGATCTAATAAGATGGAATGCATTATGGTAAAAATCTCATCCATAAAGGATGAAAAAACACATTCCTGATGAACCCAGCTACGATGTAATCTCTGGCCTGAGTTAGTCAAGAACACTTTTACTGAATTAATTCGACAACTACCTTATTATTTTATTAAATTCTCAAACTTTGCTGAATATTTTATTAATATCATGGTTTGATTTCAACAAATATTAGTACAATTTGTTGAGCTCTTAATTTGTATTGTCATTTAGATATTTGGCCACGACTCACTTTGAACCAACCTATGCTCGCTCGGCATTCCCATGTTTCGACGAGCCACAATTCAAGGCTCGTTTCAAGATGTCCATATTTCGAGATAGGTTCCACATTGCTCTGTTCAACATGCCAGTTATGAACACAGAAGATGCTGGTTTCTACATGGGGACTGGTTTGGTAAGTCCTGTTCTCTCTATCTTGTTTATTCATATATATTTCAGTGGGGGCAAGGTCTATACACTTTATAGAAAAGTGAAATAGCATTAAACCTACATTACATCACAAATATTAGATGGATTCTCATCTCATTTTTGACAACATTAGTTTTGGAGGTATCTCAAAACTTGCATCTTAGTAGGACTGTGCAATTACTTGAAAGCTTAATTTCAATACATGCTAATTATTCCAAAACTTTAAAAATTCATGTTCTCAATTTTTTTTTTTTAATTTTTTCGCAAAAACTTAATTCGATTCACTTTTAAGATATATTATTTTTAACAAGCCGAGCCCCCCATTGTTTAATTTTGTGTGACGAACAAGAAAATGTTTGTGACTATATTAGATTTTATTAAATATTACTTTGAATTATCATTCTTATAAATTAATATTTTACTGTTTTTGTATGTGACCTATGGATCTATTGGAAAAATTCAATTCTAAATATTTGTAAGACAAAAATATTGCTCTCTCTTTACTCTAAGTTAAAAATGCGAACTGTCCTGGATCATAGGCTGGAAACATTAATGGTTGTAAAGTAAAGTTTCGTAAATTAAGAATTCTAAAGTGAGGTATAATCATTTCAACTGTTTTTGTTGTACTTAAATGTTTTGGCAACTGCTTTAAACAGCCGTATATCCAAATTGTATTCATGAAGGGGTGACCTAGCGGTCTAGGGGTAATGTGTCAGACTTCTGTGTTGGGGGTCCAGAGTTCAATCCTCGGTTCCGGCATGGATATATCTGATTACCAAACCCTTCCTTCACCTCTGACAAGACAGCTTGTGAATGTGGGGAATGCTAGGCCTCCGCCGTGGTTTGGATCCCACTTTAAACTGTAGGTCCTACATTTCATCTCACAATCACCCTACCATTACACATTAGCGTAAGTCCGTATAACCTGAACGGGTAGTAAGACGTGGTGCTAATAATAATAATATGTATTCATGAAGTGGATAGAAAAAGCCCAATTTAAAATGTCTATTTGAAACACAAAATTCCATTTTTATTTTTTGAAAAGAGAGTTGAAAATATATATTTTGGCTTATTGTATATTCTCTAGTTTCTTAAATCAGCCCCAATTATTTATTGGTGATAAAAATGGTATTAAATAACCCAAATACCATTTCATATACTCGAAGTTAGCACATAATTAAGTTACACATGCGCAAAATGTTAAAACCATCCGTTCCGAAGGCTTTATAAAGACAAATTTCAGGAATAATTAATGTTATAGCAATTATTTGTTAGTATAATATTAGTAAAATATATTATTGTCTGATGGCTTGTAAATGTCCTCGGGCACTGAAATATATCAAATTCTTTACCATATTCAAGATTCAAATAATTAGAAAACACATTTTTTCTTTTGAAATTTTTGAATATTAATTTGTTTTATAGTTTTAATACACCTTACTGATTTTGACCCACATAATTAATTATAGGACAAATTTAAAAGCCAGACCTTAGACCATTACTTTAACACCCAACTGAATGTAATTATCTTTTCTCTTATGTTCATAATTTTTTTTTCCAATATTCAAATTTGAATTCTAGATTTGCAGGTAAAATGAATATTCGGTTTTGTACTAACCCAACTTTAATAATAAATATGAATATTATATTAATTAATAACTCTGGTATAGAACATAATGAGTTGTAACTTCCACTATGTTTTAGCTCCGTGATGAGTTTGAGGAGTCTGTAGAGATGAGTACATACCTGGTGGCATTTGTGGTTTGCGATTACAAACGTATCTCAAAGCTTACAAAGAAGAAAGTGTCACTTTCAGTTTACGCCCCTCAAGTTATGATATCACAAGCTGACTTTGCTCTAACGACAGCCGCTGACATAATGGATTATTACGAGGACTTCTTTGGTGTTCCCTACCCTCTCCCCAAACAAGGTATTGATATTTCACGTAGGCATAATGTATTAGTGTAACTACAGTAGCCCCATGGCTTCTTTGGTGCTGACTGACAGCTTTGAAACGTTACCAGACCAAATTATGTGTACCTACGCCGGACCAAACGATCTGTAAAAACATATGTTTAGCAGCTGTCACTTCTGACAGTCAAAATTTAGGTATCTACCTAAATGTTGACTGTCAGAAGTCAGCTGTGAGCTGTCAGTCAGCACCAAAGAAGTCATGGGGCTAGTGTAGGTACACTTGGACACAAAATATAGAGTAGAATTTAGGAAGGTGATTAAAAAGGTTTTTCAAAAGACCCTTTATACTAAATTCTACTATACATACACTTAACCCAAAAAAAAGTCACTAAACTCACCTTTAAAACCCATATAATCATGCAGGGTGTTTACCATCCGGGAAAATCAGGGAAAACGGGAATCAGCCGGGAATTTGAAGTGATCGGGAAAAAACAGGAATAAGTCGGGAATTTGGTAAATCACAATAAAAATCCGGAAAAATGATATTTTACTCAAAATATGAAATACGATAATCATTAAATCAGTAAATTATAATGTCTTTTTTTGTTTGTAGCTGTGTAATATATTTTTAATTAATAGTCAACAATTTTAATACGAATTAAAAAAATATTCAAATTTTAAAATTTATTATAATTCATAAAAAAGGTCAATAGAGTTATATCTTTCTTTAAGTAAAACCTCTTTTTGCTATGCTTTCAGGTTGGCTTCCATTGTTTTCATTTTCTTTGCATTACTGTACAGTGATTCTACACTTTGTATTATTTATAACAGTTAGTATAAAATATAGTTCATAAAGTATTCTAGTTCCAAATCAACCATTTTATACTTAAATTGTCATTATATATATTTCATTTTGACTGCACAAAAGCAAAAAGAAAATGCTATGAA
This sequence comes from Timema californicum, assembly GCA_902141385.1. Classification (NCBI taxonomy): domain Eukaryota; kingdom Metazoa; phylum Arthropoda; class Insecta; order Phasmatodea; family Timematidae; genus Timema; species Timema californicum. The sequence goes on from CABFOW010001671.1 coordinate 42,272, forward strand.
TTCTAGGAAATACAGAGAAAAATTCAATATATGGTCACTTTTTTTTTCTGTTTAGAAGTCACTAATAGTCACTTTTTTTTTTAGTTTTTGGTAACTATTTTAACTATTTTTAAGGTCATGACCTGTTATGAGTCTATGAGTCTTGTGTCATTGGTTAAGCTAGTTTTTAAATCATCTTCTGATACACTTTTCAGTGGTTGCAATACCTAAGGTGTCATTTTAGCAATTTACTGAATCGCCGAAGACCAGATCACAGCTTGAATCCCGGTTGGATGTACTGAAGTGAAGGATGTTCCTGAATGTTTTCACACTTATTTTTTGTAGAAATATGTGTACATTTTCATCTAAAGTCTACCTTGCTCAATCCTACCCCATTAGCCTAAATATGGGGATAAACTACAGTAGTCCCATGGCTTCTTTGGTGCTGACTGACAGCTGCTAAACACATGTTTTTACAGATCATATGGTTCGGCGTAGGGATACAAAATTTAGTCTGGTAACTTTTCAAAGCTTTTAGCTGTCAGTCAACACCAAATAAGCCATGAGGCTACTATAGATGGGTATTAAAGGGGGATGTACCCACAAAACAAAATTATCTCGTTTCTAGATACAATTAATGCTGATACATTTTCTGTTTTTTTTTTGCTTTCCTCTGAGCCTGTCCTCCATTAAGTTTAAACACTAACTTTATAACAGTTTGAGCTAAGCTCACAGAGCGTTAATAACTGTTGGAAATAATATTTCATGGTATTTTACAAAACTTGTCTGTATAACATGGCAAGAATGAGGTCTTTAAAGACTGATTGCTCGGTTTACAGACTTAATAGCTATCCCTGACTTTGCCGCCGGTGCCATGGAGAACTGGGGGCTCATCACCTACCGAGAGACGTCAATCATGTATGACGAGGAAGAAACCTCTGCTTCAGGACACCAGTGGGTGGCTATTGTGGTGGCGCATGAACTGGCACATCAGGTAGGGGCTTTAATTATACACACACATATATTATAACTCTATAAAATAATCCTCTTCTTTATATTGAGAGAATATATATTTATTTTTTCTGTGACTACTATATGTTCTTATCGTCGGTGACCTGGCGGTCTAGGGGTAAGGTATCAGACTTCTGTGCTGGCGGCCGGGGTTCCATCCTCGGTCCCGGCACAGATTTATCTGATTACCAAACCCTTACTTCACCTCTGACAAGACATCTTGTGAATAGTGGGGAATGCCAGGCCTCCACCGTGGTTCGGATTCCACGTTAAACTGTAGGGCCTCCATTTAATTACACAATCACCCTACCATTACACATTAGCGTAAGTGCGTATAACTCGAACGGGTAGTAAGACGCGGTGCTAATAAAAACAACAATAATAATAATATATGTTCTTAGCTATATGTTACTATATAATATGATTCTTTTATTTGCCCTTTTAAATAATATAGATTAATCCTTACTTTGTTACATAAGATTATAGTTAACGATAATCACTTTAAAAAAACTTAACTTACTGTACCATTATTCTCAGATTTGGTAAGGACAGTCAAGAATATTAGTGTTTTAACACAAACTTATGAATGAATTGATTCTTGTAGAAAGGAGCTAAAAGAATAAATAAGAAAAAATGAATTGACATTTGTATACTGTACAGTGTAAATGAAATGGTTGAAAATCGCTATGTAGGAGTAAACACCCCCCAAAGTATCAGGTTGGATAAAACCTCTTCAAGTCCAGAGCCTGGTTATATGTTCAGCCAACCCCACCTGTACCAAAACAGTTTATAAGTTCTATGCGACTGTGTGTTTGTCAGTGGTTCGGAAACCTGGTGACGATGAAGTGGTGGAACGACCTCTGGCTAAACGAGGGTTTCGCCAGTTTCCTGGAATACCTGGGTGTGGATCACGTCAAGCCCAGTTGGAAGATGATGGACCAGTTCATCCTTGACAAGATGCAATCTGCCCTCAGCCTAGACGCGTTAGCCAGCAGCCACCCTATTTCCGTCGAGGTGCACGACCCCATGGAGATAGAGGCCATCTTTGACACCATCTCTTACAACAAGGTGGGCTTCAATTACTCTAGAACCACAGATATGTTGGGGAAAAATAAAGAGCAATGAGAAATATAAATTGGGTGCATTGATTACACAAGGTAAACTAAAAAATATGGTCCTTTCAAAGCTGAGAGTGCTTAAACTTTAGTTTTTGTAAGCTCTAAGATGTATTGGCAATGATCTAGGAAGTCTTGAATGCTTGTAACTTGTGTACTCTCGACTTACGATGAAAGCTTACAGTCCTACCTTGATGGTCTCCACTATGGCCCTATCATATAAGCTGCACCATAGTGGAAACAGGCAAGTTAAACTTTCTACCTATCAGGGTAAACTAAGTGTATATTAAATGTATGAAAAAAATGTATTCAACCTCGGTTCAGTTTCATTCTTTAATGCCAATGCTTGCCCACCAAGTTTTGTCTCATTATTTCCTCCTCTCCAGTCTGCATCTACACAGCCAATCAGTTCAGCACCTGGTCTCTTGTAAAGATTAGTCCATGGTTTCTCTTACCTTTTAGATATCACAGGATTCACTTTGCTGCAGGCCAGTATACTTTCCCTGGGTTTTGATTGTTCTGGCTCAAAGAACTCACTGTGTACACAATGTCAGGTTGTGGCAATACTGCGAGTTACACCAAAGAACCGCCAGGTTTCTGTTATGCAACTCGATTCATTTCCTCTGCCTTCTCCTTTGAATTCCGTGTCTTTGGACAACTTACTGTTTCCATCTTAAAGGAGTGTTCACTGGCTTGCATTCTTTTATCCCAAATTTCTTGAACATCTTCTATGCAGGATTTATGTGACATATTGACCCACTTCAAGTTCCCATCATTTTTAAATTCAGTTCCACGATTGTAGTGCAGCTTTCCTAAGTCCTTCATCTGAAAGTTTTGAGAGGAATTGTTTCTCGTGTGTAAGCTTCTTTGCTGTTTGTGGCGTTGTTTAAATCATCTACATAGACAACCACGATAAGAGTCACACAAACACAACTCGTATAATAGACACACGTGTTGCCAACTAATTGTTTTAGCCGAAGGTATCTTGTTTCTCGTGCAGCTTTTTAAACAACTCACATCTGATTGCCTTATCCCATATATTGAATTTTCAAGCAAATAAACAAGGTGCTCTATTTCATCCACCTTCTTCATATATATCTGCTCATCAAGATCTTTTTAAATAGGCCATTACAACATCAAGCTGATAGAAACTATGCCCAACTCGGCTGCTGGTCAGCAACTAACCTTATTGAGCCAAGTCGAGCCGCTGGTGAAACAGTTTCATGGAAGTCGAGGGTAGGCCTTCCCCACCACGCAACCATACTCTGTGGTTAGAGACCCTGATTTGTGGTAAATAAAACCACTGGATTTTGTTAAATAAAAAGCTGGATTTTGGTATAAAAAGTCGGTAAATAAAAGGGTAAAATCATGATTTTCGGTAAATAAAATTACTTGATTTCGTTAAATAAAAATTGAATTTCGGTAAATAAAAGGGTAAGACCCTTCTTTATGGTATAAAAAGTCTTAAGAGGTTTTTTCAAGGTAATGGTAATAAATTAACTCAAATAGCTTAGAAAGTACTTACACTGAATTATTTCATAAGATACAACTGCAAGTCTTTCTAAAAAAAACAAATAAAAAACAAACAAAATTGTTGTGAGGCACAATAACACATTATCTGTTGCTATTTTGATATTTAATAGAATGTGTATTTACTATACACAACAATATGTTTATTTTAGCTGTCGATTTCGATGCTTTATAACTGTCTAAGCCAAAACATGAAGTTTTTCAAATCTTTGAGCTTCGCACATTTCATTCACAAGCTTTGTCAGCAATATTGAGGTGAGAGTTAACTGTTCTCTATCTAATTTTAATATGTGTCTGTATTAGGGTGCAGCAATCTTGTACATGCTAGAGAGGTTCCTGCAAGAAGATGTTCTTCGGAATGGACTTAACGAGTACCTGAATGCTCACAAATATGGCAATGCAGAAACTAAGGACCTCTGGAATGTATTTAGTAAACATGCAAATCAATCAGTGGAAGTCAAGGTTTGTATGCAAATCATTATGTATTTGATTGGGTTCTTCTCGTTTGAACAGCTTTGGACTGTTTAGTTTCTGAAAAATTGGCTACTATTGTATAATTCAGCTTCTAGTATAAACTAAGTTACTCAAGAGTGTTACTGGAATGACAGCCAAAGTGCTGGAATCCTTAAATCTATTGATAAGGCTCAAACATCAAGATGTTAGGTACAATATAATGGGGTATAGTTTGATTTTCATTTCTAATATTGTAGAAAAATAATTCACAAAAAATCAAATAAAAACAACACACTTACATACACTTAAATTTGGATGCCACATGGCGTCTTCCTCAAATGGTAGTATACTGCGCAGGAGGCTGGCTTCAGTGATGAAGATTTTAAGTGTTGAAAAAATGAAAACTTTACTTGTAAGGGATAAACTAAAAAAAAATCCTCTTAGGTGTGCTAGATGTGGATGTCAAGTGATGATAGTGTTATAACATGGTTTAAACAGTCACTAATTAGTAAATATTCACGTTGGTTTGTTTTCTTTACTTAGTGATCCATTGATAGCCCAGTTCCCATAATCTTAACTGGGCCATATTGCATTGGGTTCTTTAGAATAATTATCTTTAACACTGATTGTCAGGGTGTCTACTGGGTCACAAAAGTCACTAAAAAGTCACCAATTGCAAAAAAGGCCACGAAAAAGTCACGAGTTTTTTAATATTTTTGTCATAAAGTCACGAAAATAATTTTAGTTTGAATTTCCCGCATATCGCAACAACGCAAATGCTTCAAAAATAGCGCTATCCACTCACTACACATGATGGCACGCGCCAGTAGGAGGTTGCCTGATTGTTTTGTTTGTGATTCCAACGACAAGGTTAACTTTTGCCATCTTGTACTAAATATTAATTTGGCGTGCTACTTGTCTCGTGGGGTGTGTGAGTACATTATGCCGTGTGTGTGTGTCTACAAATAATGGTTTTCGAGTGAATGAATTGGAATTCAGGTTTTGTAGTTGTTACAGGAAGATACCAGGACATTTTCTACAGAAACCGGGCGTTCATCTGTGTTGTGGATCTGGATCAAGATGTTGGCGGCAATTATCAATTTTTTTACGCTTTCAGTGATCCGACTGCAATTTGAAGGCAGTGTAAAATGTATATTATAATTTCAAATTAACGTTGGCAGCAAATAGCAATAGTTTTCGCAGTGATATATGGCGTATTTTTTTTATAAAATAATATTATTTGTGTTAATATTTAATCCTTGACATAATTCATTTAATTTTAAAGACCATTCATTCAAAACAGTTGAAATTTACCAATTTTTAAAATGATTTTCGTTGTTTAGTGGGCACATAAAATATCTGTCCTAAATTATTTTTTGTTGTGTATAATAAATGAACATTCTCTTAACTAGGCCTATAATAACAAACACGAGTTTAGTAACTATTCCACTTTTAGATTTGTGAAGTCACTTCTGTGATGACGTCACCAAAGCGTCTTACGCAACGTCTTTGTTAGTTCCGGTGTTTATCTCGAGTGGCGAGCATTTGCTCTTTGTTCTTTAATTGTTTATTGTTCTTTCATAAATAAAACTAACAGGTTATGGGTTCAGGACGCTGTATTAACGTTTTGGAAGAAGATAAACATTGACTATTTGTTTTGTTAACGTGATAGGGCAGTGTAAATGCGGTAACATAAATATAAGTATCGTTAGTGCCGCCTGAAATCACATCCATTCATTCAAGATGTCCGTATT
>CABFOW010001671.1:51623-71885 GCA_902141385.1 Timema californicum
TCTCGTACCAAACACATTGACATTCGGCATCACTATGTGCGTGAAGTTTTTGAACGAGGCGAAATCAATGTGAAATACATTCCAACAAACAAGATGGTAGCTGATGTGCTCACGAAAGGACTGTTCGGACCAAGCCATCATCAGTGCATACAAGGACTTGGCGTGATAGACATTAATAAAGTTAACGCGTGTTTGAGAGGGGGTGTTGTGTATAATAAATGAACATTCTCTTAACTAGGCCTATAATAACAAACACGAGTTTAGTAACTATTCCACTTTTAAATTTGTGAAGTCACTTCTGTGATGACGTCACCAAAGCGTCTTACGCAACGTCTTTGTTAGTTCCGGTGTATATCTCGAGTGGCGAGCATGTGCTCTTTGTTCTTTAATTGTTTATTGTTCTTTCATAAATAAAACTAACATTTTTTAATCGTGTGTTGCGAAAAAAATCCATAATTTTTTGGGGGGGCATTCAAAGATTTTATGTGTGAAGTTTAGGCTAATCTGTTAAAAGATGTCTTGTAAATGTTCGTTCAAAGAGTTTTGGCTGACTGTTGAAGAAAATAAATACTCAAAGTGGCTACACCCTGTTGAAGATGACCAGTATAAGGCTTATTGTACATTTTATAAATCGAAATTTGATATAAGCCACAGTGGGTTGAATGGAGTGAAAATTCATGGAAAAGGTAAGAAGCATTTGATTCTAGCCTATACCCTACTCCAAGGTGTTTTTTATTATAATATCTAGGCCCGATGTACAATATAATGTTCGACCTTTTACCGAAGGAATTTCTTTTTTGCACCGCATCTTACTGACCGTTTGGGCTTTACGCCCCCGAAGGTATTTTGTGGTCAAAAAAGGTCACCAAAATGTCACGAATTTTTGTTCCTTTAACCGAGTAGACACCCTGATTGTGCTCAGTATAGCAACCCTCAAGTTTTAAGTTATCATCATCGAAGCCAATGAACTATTTCTAACTGATGAGAAAAATGCCATGTAGCATTATACTAGTCAAGTGATTCTAAATATCTTGTTTTTATTTTTATTAGTTCTTGTTTTTCTATAACCCTATCATTAGTATTTAATGTACGCTAAAATGCTTAGTCAATTTTATTTCATATTTAGAACACTCCTAATATTGCAAGTAGAAGTATTTTGATTAAGGATGGACCTCAAATCCTTAAGGATATTAAAGATTCAAGAATTCGAGAACAGTTCGGACTCGAGACTCAAATCCTTTAAAAAAAACAATTGTTTCAAGTGAAATCTGTTTTACAGCTTTAATAATACTCATGGTGGTTCAAAACAATTAATATAGGATGAATTTAATAACCAGGTTCCAGACCAAGAATTTAACACTTAAATTAATGTTTGAATGTCATACTGAATGGATATAAGAAGGAATGTTAACATTTAGTTATTATTTGTAATTTATATTATTCTATTATATTTACTCTTATGTTCATAATTTTTTCCAATATTTGGATTTGAGATTCAGATTCGTAAGGAGTATACCCATCTCTAATTTGGAAATATAAATCAGACTGATTTCTGACCATTTTGTGAAATGGACTCTCCCCTTAACCATTTCACAAACTCTGTCGAAAATTTACAGTTAATGAATTGCACGGCGCTTGTGCTGTCCAGTTCTTGAATTGCATATTTCATAAAATGGTCTCGTTACCAAATTCATGAACTGGACGAGTTTTTGCCTGATCTGTGAAATTGATATGTCAAGAACAGGTTTGGTTCAAGTTAATTTAACTTTTATCTCTAAAAAGAAAGGCCATGTTATGTTATATTAGGTTAATTCTTTAAAAAAAAATCATTTAAGCGTATAGTTAAGTGCCAGTTCATGAAATGGGCAAGAGTTAATGCAATCTTTGTCTAGTTCTTCGATTGGTCAGTAAAAGAGATCAATTCGCTGGATTGACAGAAATTTGTCCAATTCATAAAATAGGCAGTTTCAGTATTGGGGTGTAACATGCCTGTAATTTTCAGATTCTTTTTATTAACAGCAAACCTAACTTAAATTACTAGGCTACTGTTGAATCATAAATGCCTTGGTTTTATTTTGAAAGTAACTAAATAAATATAACAATATAATATCATTCTTATCTAATCATGTCTCAGATGGGACCAAACTACTGAGTTTGATCTAAAGCCAAGGGCTGATTTTTTACCAAATATTCTTAAGATTATGTGGTTTGGCTTAGGGATGGGGCTCTCGGATCCTCGATACTCAAGATTTGAGAAAGTATTGGATGATGGTGTGTGTGTGTGTGTGTGTGTGTGTGTCTGTGTGTCTGTGTGTCTGTGTGTGTGTGTGCGTGCGTGTGTGCGCGCGCGCGTGTGTGTGTGTGTGTGTGTGTGTGTGTGCGCGCGCGTGTGCGCGTGCGTGTGTTCAACCAGATTTCCTCTTATATTAATTACTTTTCCAAAGGCTCAAATTTATATTTGAGATTATGGGTTTATAAGTAAAATGAACATTCGGGTTCATAATAAAAGTTAGCCCCAACTCAAGTTTGGTTTCAATATTTTCATTTCTATTTAACATTATTAGTTCTTTCTTATAAAAACAATTCTAATATATACAGTTTCAGGTAACATCTCTTTATAGCTATGCAGGTTTGAAATAGCTCTCCGATTCTTTTAAAACATAAGACCAATTGTTTACATTGTAGGCAGTGATGGACACATGGACGAGACAAATGGGTTTTCCACTGATCACTCTGACAAAGAGTGGCAACACTGTCACAGCCACTCAGAAGAGGTTTCTTCTCACCGGCGATGTGAGCAATTCCACAGATGATGACTTAGAATCACCATTTGGCTACAAGTGGTACGTCCCACTCAGCTTCTACACCAATCAAAACATCGGCGAGGTTGAAAATGTATGGATGAATATGACCGATGGTAGGTAATGCTCCACAAATATTTCGTTTAAAGTTGATACAAACTAATTCGGAGCAAAGCTTGTTTGGATTAGCAAAAATGTGGATTAAGCGGGAGATTACAGTAGAGATTGAGGGGAGACTGTATATTTTCACAAACTTTAAATTACATAAATTAATTTTATAATATAACATTTATTTAACTGATATATAACACATAATTATAAAGATGGTAAAATGAATTATTGCATAATGGCCTGAAAATGTGTAATAATAATTTAGAAACACTGTACACTTGAATCTCTCGAATCTTATGGTAGGTATTGTTTAAGAAAATAGTAAAAGGAATTATATATATTTGTGTAGCTGGGAAAATAACAGAATTTAAAAAAGGGCAAGATTGTATTAATAGAATTCATTTGTATAAAAAGTATTCTCATATTGTTCATGACATAATGTACTTATGACAAACACAATATCATTTGTTGGTTCGGGGAGTCACAAATTACTTTTGAAAGAGAACGCTTTCGTAGTACAAAGCACTATTTCCCCAATACAAGCACAGTATCTGATGTGGTCTCACAATAAATTGTTAAGTTTATGAATAACATTGAAGGGGCTCACTTGGTGATCAAAGGATTCAAGGCAAGGGTCAGCCACCTATGCTGACTGACTCATTTTATCTAGCCCACAAAATACTTAGCAAACAAACCATTTGTTCAAAAAATCGACTCGATAACTAATTACTACATGGGAAATGTAAAATTGAACTTTTTTTAAAACCCATATGGCCTGCGATATCAAAAATGTCGCCAGTCTCTGGTCTCTGGCTACACTCTCGCAATAGATTGGACTGCAGATGACAGGGAGATTAAGGTTCGATTCTGTTTGGGTGCACAGAGGGTGATTTTTTCCTAAACCATCGCATCTGAATCTTGGTCATGAACATAGGAGGAAATATAAATATATGTTAACTTATTTCTTTTAAATCCATTCATTATAGCATTCATACAGTCGGTTAAGTGTTAAATTATTTGTCTGGGATCGGGTTTCTAAGTTCATCCTATAATTATTATTTGTTCTAAGCCACCAATAATCAGTATTGGTGCTCTAAAACAAATTAACTTGAAAAAATGAAAAAATAATTTTTTTCAAGGAAAATTGGCATTTGAATCTGAAATTTTTTTGAATCCTTGACTCTTGAATATCTCGAAGAATTTGAGAGTTCCAGCCTTAGCTTAAAAGAATCACGGCAGGCCATAGCAATTTTAAGCTATGACATTAACAAGTTAGATCTCATTTGGTTGCATTGTGATTTTATTTATGTGTTGCAAGTTTGAACAGTTCAAATATATTATTTTGTGAACTTTAATCCGAATCTGAATATTATAAAACATAGCATACAAAAGAAATTAAACACTTTTTGTTCTAATCCATGCTTTAAAATATACTTATTGCAAAGTGATACATTAATTATTGTCTGGGGTCTTTTTTTAAGTCCATCCCATAATTTTTTTAGTGTAAAGCACAAATAAGCAGCACAAGAACTTTAAAACATATTTTAATTTTAATTTATTGTGATTATGTTGAATTGTTGACTATTCTCAAGAATTCAAGATATTCAAACACCATCCCTACCACAAAGTGTTAACAAACACAACCTACCAGTACTCTCCTCTATAATATGTCACAAATATATAATTAGCCTATTTCACAAAACTTCACAAACACACATATTTGTTTAAATCATCATTTGGAAACTTATACTGCCATTCCGAGGAATCGTAGATACCTTAGGGGAAGAGTATTTATGGTCCTACCGAGGGGTGTGCGAAGTCCACTTTCTCAATTTGAAGCGCACTTGAGTCGAATATATGAAATATTCTTGAAATTGAATCAAAATTTGAATATTTTCCTTTAGTTATTTTATTTTGAAGAAATGCCTATTATAATTTGGTTATTTATATAGAACTTTTAGACTAAAATGACTTGTAAAACAATCTATTGCACCATTGTTTGTAATATTTCATTTTAATCTGAAAAATCAAGCTATTATCACAACTTATAATTCAATTACTTATGTTATTTTACATATGAATATTAATTTGTAATGTATAAAACAGCTGAGTATGGCTATAATTGAAAACAAATGAAGTATTTTAGCTGTCAATATATTTACTGACTCAGCTTTGAAACAGAAATTTTTTTCCAAGTGAAGTCGAAGCTGATGTTTGTTTTGAAGCCAAGTTTAAGGTTTGAAGCTTTGCACACCCCTAGTCTTATCCAGAGGTCCAAGGTTCTATTCCTGTGTTCAGGTGTAATTTTTCAACTTTATTTAAATGTCTAATTTATTCTGACTTGGACATAACATTTCACAATTTGAAACTCCACATAGAAACATTTAAGTTATTAACTATCAGCGACCCGCCTCGGTGGCGGTGTTGGCTAACGCGCTAGTCGTGTTGAGCTGCTCGACTGCCGAGGACAGGGAGATCGAGGTTCGAATCTCGGCCGGGTGAACTGGGGGTGGTTTTTCCTAAATGGTTTTCCACTCTCCCTCCACGCAAATGTGGGTTCACTTCCTCTAATTCAACCTTCCCAATTCCTAATCCATTAGCGTAATTAGTACTTAAAGCGTATAACCTGAACGGGTAGTAAGACGCGGTGCTAAATAATAATAAAACTATCAGTGACCTAAAGTATTGATGTTTAAATAACAGTATGAAGAGGGTGGATTTAAAGATACAGCACTAGAATTGGCCTCGATAGAGGATGAGAAACCACTAGGAAAATAACCAACCCTAGTACACCTGTTTAAATTCTGAATCACAAGCCCTTTGTTTGATCTCGCTGCTCCTTTAAAGTTTTGCTTGTATTCATATTCACTTTTGAACACAGTCATATCCTTGCAATGTATACATAGGTACATATATTAGGAATGGGCCCTTATGGTCCTTATATTCAAAATTTCAAAATTCGAGAAAAAATTATATTGGAAATTTTTATAATATCTAAAAAAAATCTAATTTTTTTTCTTATAATTTTGAAATCCATTAATTTACTACTCAATGTGAATAAAACCATAATTGGAGAGATAAAATCATGCCAATATGCTTATCATGTTTACTAAGATTTGGATTCAAATAAGAGATTGTGGATTTTGTAGGTAAAAATGAAGTTTTTGTATCGATACTTGAATGCGAGAAAAAGTTAATTTGACCCCATCTTGAACCCATATCTTTATTTGTTTTTTAGTGAAGTTTGAGGTAGCGGAGAATGTAGATTGGATCAAGGCAAACGTGAATCAGTCTGGCTTCTATCGGGTGATGTATGATGAGGAGACGTGGACTTCTATCATCCTGGCTCTTCAGCAGAACTACTCCGTGTTCAGTCCTGCCGACAGGGCGAGCCTTCTGGATGACGCGTTCACATTGTGCAGGTTAGGCGCATAGTTCGCTGTTGAGCAGCCACACTGAAGATGTTTTTCCACGATTCATTCTTCCACTTTACCCGCCTCGGTGGCGCAGTTGGCTAACGCGCTCGTCGTGTTTAGCTCGACTGCTGAGGACAGGGAGAGCGAGGTTCGAATCTCGGTCGGGTGAACTGGGGGTGGTTTTTCCCTAAATGGTTTTCCACTCTCCCTCCACGCAAATGTGGGTTCACTTCCTCTAATCCAACCTTCCCAATTCCTAATCCATTAGAGTAATTAGTACTTAAAGCGTATAGCCCGAACGGGTAGTAAGACGCAGTGCTAAATATTATTATTATTATTATTATTATTATTATTACTATTCCACTTTCTCTAGATGGTTAACGCTGTGACAATTGCTTAGTAGAAAATATTCTAGCTTAGTTATAATTGAAACTATCAGGTGTAACTTATTTTAATTTGAAACTTTAGTTGAACAATTAAATAAAATGATTATCAATAAAAAAACAACCTTATTAATAACATAACAATTAACATACATTTTAACCTGCCTCGGTGGTGTAGTTGGCTAACGCGCTCGTCGTGTTGAGCTCTACTGCTGGGGACGGAGAGATCGAGGTTCGAATCTCGGTCAGGTGAACTGGGGGTGGTTTTTCCTAAATGGTTTTCCACTCTCCTTCCACGCAAATGCAGGCTCACTTCCTCAAATTCAACCTTCCCAATTCCTAATCCATTAGAGTAATTAGTACTTAAAGCGTATAACCCGAATGGGTAGTAAGTCACGGTGCTAAATATTATTATTATTATTAACATACATTTTAAAATGTTGTGGGAAAAATTCAAGGAACAGTTAAAAATTGATTGAGACATTGAAATATCACAAGATGTGTTTTTTTTTTTTTACATCATTGAGAAATTAAAAACTTGACCTTCCAAACAAATGAAAAATAGCTCCAAACGGCTGTGTTAGTTTTATTTATTAAAGAACAATAAACAATTAAAGAATAAAGAGCACATGCTCGCCACTCGAGAGATACACCGGAACTAACAAAGACGTTGCGTGAGACGCTTTGGTGGCGTCATCACAGAAGTGGCTTCACAAATCTAAAAGTGGAATAGTTACTAAACTCGTGTTTGTTGTTATAGGCCTAGTTAAGAGAATGTTTATTTATTACACACAACAGGCTGTATTAAACTACATGTTGAAAGGACGATAGAAGGGCGGGGCCTACACACTTACCAGAAACCTGTAGGCCTCAAAGCTCACAATTAAATCACAACTAAACACATAATTATGTAATTTTCAAGGTACATCAGACCTCTTCATCAGCAGAAGATAGTTAAACACATACTGGACTATGACAGCATGGATATAGGTCGATCATGGTCACTAAGATACTGTTGTTGCCTGTTGCCTGGTGGATGGATAGAATGCTGTATTCATATTATATTTAAATATATAACTATTAGGTTGTTAAATTAAATTATCTGTTATTATTATTTATATAGAAATTACTGACTGGTCTGAGTAGGCCTGCTTTATGCAGTACCCCAAAAGATACAGTAGCCCCATGGCTTCTTTGGTGCTGACTGACAGCTGACAGTTGACGGCTTTGAAAAGTTACCAGACCAAATTATGTATCCCAACGCCGAACCAATGATCTGCAAAAATATGTGTTTAGCATCTATCACTTCTGACAGTCAAAATTTAGGTATATACCTAAATGTTGGCGGTCAGAAGTCAGCTGTGAGCTATCAGTCAGCACCAAAGAAGCCATGGAGCTACTGTATATAACTATGTGTTTTGTATTATTCTATTTGTAAACGTTGAGGCCTACAGTTTTCTGTTAATGGTGTAGGCCTTGCCCTTTTATCTCGGCCCTTTATATGTGAAAAATTGTCCTTTAGGTCGGCATTAATGATATGAATGATATTAAAACTAAACATTTATAGGTAGTAGACACGGGGGTGTGCCAAGCTTCAAAAATTTGACTTGGCTTCCAAACGAAAAAATGTCAGTTTCGACTTTGCTTAATAAAAAAAAATCTTGCTTTGACAGTTAAAAGTTTCACCAATCAAAATATTGAGAGCTAAAATATTTAATTTATACTCATATAATTCCATTATGAGCTGTTGTATACTTCAAAAATTAATATTCATATGGAAAAGAATTAAGCGAGTGACTTGTAAGCTATGGTAGCTTAATTTATCATATTAAAATGAAGTATTACAAACAATTGTGCAATAAAACAATTTCAAGGGATTTTATTGCATAAAGCTATGTATAGATAATAACAATATAATATTTTTTCAATCATAAAACTACTTTAAAAAATTCAAACTTTGATTCAACTTCAAGAATATTTCATATATTTGATTTTAGTTCTTTTCAAATTGAAAAAGTCGACTTTGCACACCCCTACTAGACGCCATTTTTATGTGTGTGTTTTTTTTCCGACCGAAAATTGAGTACCAAACTTACATTTATTTTTCCTTGGTATTTCTATAACCTATCTTTTTCTAGAAAATAAATCTCCATCAACCAAAGACCATTGGAAAATAAGTAAAATATGTGTTTAATCTGGCATTTATGACAGTCATATTTTGACCAGAGGCAAATATTTTAAACTTAATAATGGAATACTAGTAATGCACATAGAAGGGGATTACCACAATATGGCTTTTACAATGAAAAGAAGAACACAGTTCACACTTTACATTGCTGCCATTGGACAAAGAGGTATAATAATGGCTGCCTCTTGAAGAAAATTGCTTGCCACCGCTCAATCCCCTGACCTAGGTTTAATTCTATCAAAACTCATCTGGGGTTGAGGGGGTCGTATGAAAAGCACAAACGCAACTTCCTAAAAGAGGAAACAAAAAAAAAAGGAGAAAAAGGAAATTTGTAAAGAATATTGGGACTCACAGATAGAAACATGTAAAAAAGAATAACAATAAGGACAAACACAGGAAATGATCATTGGCTGTGAATATATAATATAGCTCTTTAAGGAAAATCTCTTTTTACTTTTTGAGGTATTCTGTTTTATTTGAAAGCAAAGATTTCCTTAAAGAGATATGTTATATAAACTTAAGAATGAGATAGCCCTTTCCAAAGCACTTGAGTTTGAGTTTATTTATTTACCATTTTCAGCCGAAAAAGCATCTTATTTACAGATATTTAAACCTTTATACAACTTTTTATCCAGCAAAATCCAATAATTTTATTTTTACCAATAATCAGGATCCCTATTAGTTTAATTAGTGCATAAAGTAACTATATATTTTTAAAGAGTTCCATCATCATCATTTTTACCAGTTGAAGAGAGTGAATTTTAAGGAAATTAAAACGAAGGAAGTATGTAAAACCCTAAAGTGGCAAAACCATCTCCACTCCACCTATTTAATTTGAAAAATGAAAACTCACACATTCTGGTCAGAATCCACTGCACAATCTGTTGCATATTTATTTTCATCCCGGTGAACAAATGTTGGGGTGTGTTCAGGGCAGGTCTGTTGAGTGCCACCATCCCCTTGGAGATGTCCTTGTACTTGCTCCAAGAGCGGGACTATGTCCCCTGGGCCACGGCCCTCGAGCATCTACAGTCCTGGAGCAAGCTCATGTCTGAGTCGCTGCCCTACAAGTTGTTCCAGGATTACATGCGGCACATCCTCGACCGTGTTACGCAGTCTGTCGGCTGGGACGACACCGGCCCACATCTCACCAAGTATGTACTCTCTTAATATTCTGGGTGACCTGGCGGTCTAGGGGTAAGGTGTCAGACTTCTGTGCTGGCGGCCGGGGTTCAATCCTCGGTCCCGGCACAGATTTATCTGATTACCAAACCCTTCCTTCACCTCTGACAAGACATCTTGTGAATGTGTGGAGTGCCAGGCCTCCACCGTGGTTCGGATTCCACGTTAAACTGTAGGTCCTTCATTTCATCTCACAATCACCCTACCATTACACATTAGCGTAAGTGCGTATAACCCGAACGGGTAGTAAGACGCGGTGCTAATAATAATATCTTAATATTCTGTTCCCTCACTACATGAGTGGTTGAAATGTTTTCTGTCAGTGTATTTTGAACTGTTCAAAGGGTCTTGTTTCAACATAGAAACCCATCTCGGTGGCGTAGTTGGTTAACGCGCTAGTCGTGTTGAGCTCGACTGCTGAGGACGGGGAGATCGAGGTTTGAATCTCAGTCGAGTGAACTAGGGGTGGTTTTTTATTAAATGGTTTTCCACTCTCCCTCCACGCAAATGTGGGTTCACTTCCTTTAATTCAACCTTCCCAATTCCTAATCCATTAGCGATAATTAGTACTTGAAGTGTATAACCCGAACAGGTAGTAAGATACGGTGCTAAATAATAATAATAATAATAATTCAACATAGAAGGCACAAAGATACACACAATAACAAGTCTGGCTGGTAATTTTGATCTTTGTTTATTTAGCCCACTAAGTCTAGAGGTGAACAAACAATGAAAATTTAATTTTAGACCTACTTGATGTTAAAAAAAAAGTGTTTTTCAAAGTTTAAACTATTTATTCTTTATTAAAGGTGTGACCCGCCTCGGTGGCGTAGTTGGTTAACGCGCTTGTCGTGTTGAGCACGACTGCTGAGGACGGGGAGATTGAGTTTCGAATCTCGGTCGGGTGAACCGAGGGTGGTTTTTCCTAAATGGTTTTACAGTCTCCCTCCACAAAAATGCGGGTTCACTTCATCTAATTCAACCTTCCCAAATCCTAATCCATTAGTGTAAATAGTACTTAAAGCGTACAACTCGAACGGGTAGTAAGACGCGGTGCTAAATATTATCATTATTAAAGATGTGTGAATTCCACTTTTACAATTTGAAACAAACTCAAGTTGAATATATGAAATATTCTCTGAGCTGAATCATAGTTCAAAAATGTTTGATCAATTGTTTTATGCTCTAAGAAAATATTATATTTTGTTTATTAATATAACTTTATTATTTAAAATAATGTATAGATTTTTTTTATTGCACAATTGCATGAAATATCTTATTTTAATTGTAGAAATCAAGCTATTATCACACCAAGCAATTCTACTACTTTGGATTGTTTTGTATGAACGTTAATTTATAATGTATATAACATTGTTTATGTAACTGAACATAATTTGAATATGTTTAATGTATGATTTAAATACTTTTACTGGCGAAGCTTTAAAATCATCAAAGCAAGAATTTTTTTCAAAGGTAAGTCAAAGCCAAGTTGAAGTTTAGAAGCTTCGCACACTCTTAATCTCAAAGAAAAACCTTTTTTTACTCTTTGATTTATGTCGTATATAAAGAGATTGATCAAATCAACTATTCTACTAATATGAATCTTAATTTTATCTTTGAATTCCAAATATTGTTGTCAAATTTTAAGAAAAAATTAGTAAACATCACAGAAGATAGGGATATAACAAAAAACTAGACATACTAACTAACTTTTAAAAACATTTCTTAAATTTGCCAACTCATTTGTCAGTTTTGTTTAGGTAGTGTTGGGAATGTCATGCCATCTTGTTATTGATGATATTTCAGTGGTTGTGCGTCTCCTGTGAGGAGGGGGTGGAGAGTAACCATTTGTTTAGAGAGGATTGAGGAATATTTAGTGTCGTCGAGACCTAAGAAGGAGGTTGGTTGTTGATTAAAGTGTTTTACTTGAAGATCAAGGCAAAGTCGCCAAGAGAGGGTGTTCCAGAAATTAAGAGGGTAGGAGGTTAATGGAGGTGGGTGAAAAGATCATTTTTTAAATTCTAATGGTATTTGAGGGGGCTATAGTTGATAATATGCAGATAAACGTCTGGAATCTATAGCTAGATATTTGGAGGAAGGTGAGAGTGAGGGGGAAAGATGAGATGCTTTTCTTAATAACTTAAATTCTTTTTTGGCATAGGCCAGTGTATAGGTGTACAAAGTAATGTTTGGCGGAGGGAACAAAGAGTTATCCTTCGAGACGTCTTACGCATGTTCTGTTTCTTCTTCCCAATTTGGTGGCTTTTACAACTAGAATTTGGAATCTGAGTGGTTCCTGTCACGTCTGTTCGAGTGTAACTAGTCCTACCATTGTCAGAGGAAACAGTCAGTTCAGGCGCAACACTAGTTGAAGACAGGGAAGCAGGCTAGAGAAGACGCAACCAAAGTAACAAGTCTTTAGTTGACTGACTAAACTTATTTTAGAGAAAGAGCCAAGACTCTGCATTACCTCTGATTACATTCATATCTATAGAAACATTATAATCAATTTGATAGTGTATTCTAATAACAAATTCTTGGATTAATATGGATACAATACATTTATATATATATATGATCATCGTCATTACTGTTTCCAGCCTATGGCCTGGGTCAACTTTTTATTCAAGTCAAATTTTTCCACTACCGGCTGGCTAGGTCTGTCGTGGCTTCATATGCCCTATTATATATCTTAAGAATAGGACAAGCACAACATCCAGTCCCCAGCCGTTAATTTATCAATGTGAAAGGGAAACCCCATATTTTCATCAATGATAAATTTCCGCCATGCCGGGAATTGCTTCTTCTCCTCTGGAGGCAATGTCCTGTTTTCTCTGTTGTCAAGTCCAAAGGCTGGGCACTGACATTGTGGCACTCGAGATAGGCTACAATTAGGACCCAGCTTCAATGGGTAGTGTAGGTTTATTCGTAATATTTCCTTGGGGATGGATTGGGAGGGAGTGTGATGGGCAAGACGCAATAAACTGCATTAATTGTTAAAAAAAAAGTTTTAAATTAACGGTATGGGGTTAAGTTGTTAAGTTTTCCCCATAATTATGTGTAGGGTGAACCACCAATAAGCAAATAAGCTAAACAAATATTCCAAATTAAAATTTTGGAAAATAATCATGATTATTTTTATAGAATCTCAAATCCTATAATTTCTTAAATTCTTGAATGTCCTAAACAGTTCAAGTATTCCATTACTAGTCAGATTTCAGATATTGTACCATTTCTACAATCCCCTCTACAATCTACAAACTCTTTCAAACAAAATTTTATTGATTAATCACTAATTATATTTGTGATTTTATTTGAATGGGAAATTTTCATTGCAAATACCTTCTTTGTGACCTATATATTATGGTCAAATATGTCTTGTAACATTGTTTATTATTTTATTGTTTTAGGTTAATGAGATCCGATATTCTAGCTTCAGCTGTTCTCTGTAATATTAACAGCACTGTAAAGGAAGCTAAGGCTAGATTTCAAAGATGGATGGACAAAGATGAACGTATTCCTCCCAACCTTAGAGAAATTGTATATGTAGCAGGTATGGTAGTGTAAGAATACTTAAGGAGTGTATTTTAATATCGGTCTATCACAATTATTTTACTAATACATTTAGGGGTAAGGTGTCAGACTACTGTGCTGGCGGCCGGGGTTCAATCCCAGGTCCCGGCACAGATTTATCTGATTACCAAACCCTTCCTTCACCTCTGACAAGACATCTTGTGAATGTGGGGAATGCCAGGCCTCCATCGTGGTTCGGATCCCACGTTAATCTGTAGGTCCTTCATTTCATCTGACAATCACCCTACCATTACATATTAGCGTAAGTGCGTATAACCCGAACGGGTAGTAAGACGCGGTGCTAATAATAATAATAATGATAATAATAAATTCTAGTGTTAGTATTTAATGATGAAGGATATATATTTTTGTTGTTGTAAGAAATTGATTCGACACTTACAAGAAAAGAAAGTGTGGAAAACTCAATGTGTTGATGGATCCAACCCAGATCAGAGTAATTAGTTCTTTTTTTTTGTCACAGTAAGTTGTTCAATTTTCTAGGTATCAAGTACGGGGGTGTGAAAGAATGGAATTACTGCTGGTCCAAGTACAACAGCACCGTAGTTCCGAGTGAGAGAAAGCTGCTGCTGAAAGCACTCGGTGTCGCCTCGGATCCGTGGATATTGCAAAGGTAATAATAGTGGCGAGAGGTAAGGTTCAGGAGATCCCTGTTTGATCCCTGGCTGTGTGTATGGCTTTTGTTTTATTAATCAGACAAGTCCTAGCAATAGGTCTAGGCATTTAATACATATTTGCTCTCCTAGGTTAACTTATTATATGGAAGAAGGTATAAGAAAGGTGGATAGAAACATATAAAAGGGACAAACATAATATGGATTTTACAATGAAATGAAGAACACGGTTCACACTTTACATTGCTGCCATTAGAGAAAGTGGTAATGGTTGCCTCTTAAAGAAAATTGATCGTCACCGCCCAATCCCCCGACCCAGGTTTCATTCTATCAGAATTCATCAGGGAGGAGTGTGAAACGCGCAACGCTACTTCTTAAAATAGGAAACAAAAAAAACACAGAAGGGAGAAAATGGAAAATTGTAAAGAATGATAGGACACATAGATAAGAATACCTTTTACATTTTCCTATCTATGTGTCCTATCATTCTTTACAATATTCCATTTTCTCCCTTCTGTGTTTTTTTTGTTTCCTATTTTAAGAAGTAGCGTTGCGCGTTTCACACTCCTCCCTGATGAATTCTGATAGAATGAAACCTGGGTCGGGGGATTGGGCGGTGACGATCAATTTTCTTTAAGAGGCAACCATTACCACTTTCTCTAATGGCAGCAATGTAAAGTGTGAACCGTGTTCTTCATTTCATTGTAAAATCCATATTATGTTTGTCCCTTTTATATGTTTCTATCCACCTTTCTTATACCTTCTTCCATATAATAAGTTAACCTAGGAGAGCAAATATGTATTAAATGCCTAGACCTATTGCTAGGACTTGTCTGATTAATAAAACAAAAGCCATACACACAGCCAGGGATCAAACAGGGATCTCCTGAACCTTACCTCTCGCCACTATTATTACCTTTGCAATATCCACGGATCCGAGGCGACACCGAGTGCTTTCAGCAGCAGCTTTCTCTCACTCGGAACTACGGTGCTGTTGTACTTGGACCAGCAGTAATTCCATTCTTTCACACCCCCGTACTTGATACCTAGAAAATTGAACAACTTACTGTGACAAAAAAAAAGAACTAATTACTCTGATCTGGGTTGGATCCATCAACACATTGAGTTTTCCACACTTTCTTTTCTTGTAAGTGTCGAATCAATTTCTTACAACAACAAAAATATATATCCTTCATCATTAAATACTAACACTAGAATTTATTATTATCATTATTATTATTATTAGCACCGCGTCTTACTACCCGTTCGGGTTATACGCACTTACGCTAATATGTAATGGTAGGGTGATTGTCAGATGAAATGAAGGACCTACAGATTAACGTGGGATCCGAACCACGATGGAGGCCTGGCATTCCCCACATTCACAAGATGTCTTATCAGAGGTGAAGGAAGGGTTTGGTAATCAGATAAATCTATGTCAGGACCGCAGATTGAACCCCGGCCGCCAGCACAGAAGTCTGACACCTTACCCCTGGACCGCCAAGTCACCGACTCCATTCATATTGCTGTTTCTGTACCTCTTCGTTCATCCTCATAGCATCAAGTCACTAGTTAATTATTCTTTTTCATAAGGAAAGACGAAGTTCTCATGGGATGATATTTGATGTCATCGCAGGTATCTTTTAACGACACTGGACAGAAACCTGGTGAAGCCCCAGGATGTGAAGGTGGTTCTGGCGATGGTGGCGGCCAACCCTGAGGGCCAGTTGATGGCCTGGAGGCACCTTAAGGCACACTGGCACTACATGCAGTCCGTGTTTGGCAATGGCACCTTCACCATGGGTGGGCTCATCTCCGCGGTCACCTCCCACTTCTCCACTGATTATGACTACCATGAGGTAACAGCCAGTTGCAGGTGTTCTAGACAAGTGAAACAACTAATGAGAAAACTGTGTAGTCCTTTGCTGTGTTGTTACTAAAGAATGTCAAGAAAGTTAAATGAATATATTTGTTTTAGTCCAGGAATTATTGGAAAAATAATGGAAACCATTATAAATAGCTGGATTTTAGTATATATGCTCATTTAGGTGTGTTGTTTAACATACTAAAAGTCCTCGTGGATACTGTGTTAGCTTCCACCGCTATGCTCTTGAAAATACCTTAAAAATAGGCTTTTTACATATATCTAGTGAACTGTGGCATCTATAAAAATATATTTGGAGCATAAAATGTTGAAAATTTAATTTTCTACAAAAACAAGTATCTATAAATGTTATTGTCGGTCTACTCCTCCCTCAAAATACAGGGGAGGTAACTCAACTTTTCATGTGCTATCACCAGTAGCAGTATCATATCCTTTGCTCTTATGTTTCAATAAACATTACCTGATACAGAGCCGCTGCTTGACTACTTCATACGGTGGTGGTCTCATCTCCTTGAACAGAACTATCATTACATTAACATTAAGTAGGATTTATAAGGTGTTGTAAACAAACTCTTTTAATTATATCTCTACTATAACTTACTACATCAGCATTAACACATAGCCGTGACATAACTGATGGTGTCCTAGGAAAATGGATCAATGGAGGATCCTTTGTTTTGAATGTTTTTGAAGGCTTGATGATTCAGTGTGGTGAATATCCAAAAAGTTTTCTTAAGACAGAATTTTACGAGGACATGAATTTGACTGTGGTCCATGAGAGCTCCTTGTTTATCTATCATAATAAGGCCAAGCTGATCTTCCTCCTATTGTGAAAATTTGTTGAAAATCACGTTGAGGTAAAACAAGCAGAAGGGGGTGCAGATACAAAATTATTATTCACACAGCAATTCATTGTTCAATGTCCGAGGAAAACTGTTGAATAGTTAGTTCCTCAAAGTCGGTGACATAATCTTCATCAACCATCTCTGGCCTCATTGAGTTCTCCCACACTCCACTGCAGTGCACACAAATATGCAGACACCTTAATCTTGTTTTACACACCCACAGGCTTTACCACATCCTTTCAAACAACCACAAAGAATTGGGTCCAAAATATTTTTTTTTGTGCTCGCCATAAGGCCAATGCAATTGGAGATAAGTGCAATTCTATGTGCCTGCCCTGGTTTTGTGCAAGGAGCTTATTAGTACTATTACTATTAGCACCGCGTCTTACTATATGTATGGGTTGTACGCACTTACGCTAATGTGTAATGGTAGGGCGATTGTGAGATGAAATGGAGGACCTACAGTTTAACGTGGAATCCGAACCACGGTGGAGGCCTGGCATCCACATTCACAAATTATGATTAATACACATCTTGTAAGATATAACTCTATAAGGAAAACCTTTTTTCGCTTTATGAGGTAGTTGTATTATATTTGGAAGAAGGTAGAGGAAAGGTGGATAGAAACATTTAAAAGGGACAAACACAAAGAGCTTTTACAATGAAAAGAAGAACACAGTTCACACTTTACACTGCTGCCAATGGACAAAGAGGTAATGGATGTCTCTTAAAGAAAATTGATTGTCACCGCCCAATCCCCCGACGGTGACGATCAATTTTCTTTAAGAGACATCCATTACCTCTTTGTCCATTGGCAGCAGTGTAAAGTGTGAACTGTGTTCTTCTTTTCATTGTAAAAGCTCTTTGTGTTTGTCCCTTTTAAATGTTTCTATCCACCTTTCCTCTACCTTCTTCCAAATATAATACAACTACCTCATAAAGCGAAAAAAGGTTTTCCTTATAGAGTTATATCTTACAAGATGTGTATTAATCATAATTTGTGAATGTGGATGCCAGGCCTCCACCGTGGTTCGGATTCCACGTTAAACTGTAGGTCCTCCATTTCATCTCACAATCGCCCTACCATTACACATTAGCGTAAGTGCGTACAACCCATACATATAGTAAGACGCGGTGCTAATAGTAATAGTACTAATAAGCTCCTTGCACAAAACCAGGGCAGGCACATAGAATTGCACTTATCTCCAATTGCATTGGCCTTATGGCGAGCACAAAAAAAAATATTTTGGACCCAATTCTTTGTGGTTGTTTGAAAGGATGTGGTAAAGCCTGTGGGTGTGTAAAACAAGATTAAGGTGTCTGCATATTTGTGTGCACTGCAGTGGAGTGTGGGAGAACTCAATGAGGCCAGAGATGGTTGATGAAGATTATGTCACCGACTTTGAGGAACTAACTATTCAACCGAGTTTATGACATTTATCATTTGAGGAAAGAGATTGTGAAGATGAGAGATGAAACACCAACAAAAGTGATGGGGATAGTGATAATGATAACAAATCGAGTACCAACATAACATTCTCGCCACAGAATGAGATGTAAAGTGATAAATAGATGGATGTCCCGGAAGTTAATGAAGTATGGAGAATGGAGCATCAAAAAGATTGAGATCTAGATAAACTTGTTTATACTTATATATTGCATCTTATTTACCATTACATCTTATTATCTTGTTTTATCTGATCACTCTAATCTCTTTCACTCTTTCAAGTAATGGGAGTGCCAACATTAAATTGCTAATGTAGTATCTTTCTACTCTCACATGTTCACAATGTCTTCAAAATTGGATTTACCTCTCCTGGTTTTTGAGAAGGAGGGAGTGGACCGGCATTAAAATTAATAATGACCTTTATTTCAGGAAATTATAAATTTCAAACAACATTTGTTTGGAAACAAAATTTTTAGTTGCTACTGTTCACAATTTATGTACAAAAAAACTTATTTTTAAGGCTACAGCAGCAGAAGCTTGTAACGCAGTATTCATGAGGATTTTTAGTATGTCAAACTGCATGCTTAAATTAGCATATATACCAAAATTCAACAAGATATTATTTTTTCCCGCCATTTGCCAACAAAATAACTATGATAACTATGATAACTATTTGGGGTAGTTAGTTGAGTGATTGGATAAAATGCCTGTGAAGTGTAGCGTCATGATAAAAACTAAAGTTGTGAACACAAATAAATTGAAAGAGTTGAACAAGACAAAGTTGAATGGAATGAATATAAAAGGGGAACAACATTGATGATTACAGTGTCTAGGGTGTCAGTCTTGCAAAGACTTGATCACTGTTGGCGGGGTTGAGGTTTAAATTTGGGTATACTGAGTATATTTTTTCCTAAATGTTTACCGGCTATACTTCCACAATGATACATCTTTAAATTCTACAATCCTCACCCCTATCCCATTAGGGTGAATATGTAGATACTCCAGATGAGCAGTAAGACATGGTCCACAAAAAAAAAAGTTTGCAGTGATTTATGAAGAATATCTTAGTGGTAATTATGTAGCCATTGCCTTTATATCTGCCTTTATTAAACTCAATAAAATTAAAAGAGTGATAGAATGAGTCCTGCACCCTTACTTTATAGGCCCAACCCTATTATAGAGGAGTGTGATAAGCTCACACACAAATTAGTAGGGAATTGACTGTATCTTAAATGTCTCCAAATTCAACAGGATATGACAATCAGACAGCTTTAAAAGGTGCTTATTTAGAAAAGTGATGAGTCGATATTTATGTTTGCACTCTGTGTTAACACCAAGACTAGCACTGCTTAGCATCCCACTCCGCAGACTAGAAACGTCTATGAGGGGTATATAACCAGCTCACTCACAGCACCCAGCATAATTTCTGTATCGGCTCTGGCCGCAAGTGCACCAATATTAAACAGTCCCTAAGTTATCGGTACTCGGTTGCTTCTCTCTCGTGTATATACTTCCCCTCCGACTCACCGCGGCACTGTGTGCTGATGTCCTCCCCCTCCGACTCACTGCACCACTGTGTGCTGATGTCCTTCCCCTCCGCCTCATCACACCACTGTGTGCTGATGTCCTTCCCCTCCGCCTCACCGCGCCACTGTGTGCTGATGTCCTTCCCCCACTTCACTGCACCACTGTGTGCTGATGTCCTTCCCCTCCGCCTCATCGCACCACTGTGTGCTGATGTCCTTCCCCCTCCACCTCACTGCACCACTGTGTGCACCGGGGGCCTTCCCTCACCTCAC
>CABFOW010001671.1:85216-115479 GCA_902141385.1 Timema californicum
TATTTATATATATTTATATATATATATATATATATTGAATATCCTTAAGGACTTAAAAGTTTGAGGGTCACAGTCCTGGTTATAACAAGGACGTGCACCTACATAAAGAGGATGGGGAAATCACAGTGATAAATAATGTGTGTGTAAAACCCCCTCTAGTGCACATATTAGGAATTCACACCTCAAATTATCTTCACTCATTAGTAAATGTTTTATGGATAATACATTCTTACCGCAAAGTGTGGGCACAGGATTAATGAACTTAACTATTTTAAAGCTCTTCACTCTAGTTATTTGAACATTATATCGCCCCAATAACAACAGTACATCTAAATAATTCTTTTAGCTGTTGTCTGAAAAATATCCATTATACCTCTTGATTAACGAAATTAAACATTTGAATAAATGAGTTAAACATATTCGGACAAATCCTACATATTAAGTTACCTTAATACTAAGGCTTTGTGCCCAGGGTTATGCAACATCATATTGTTGTTGTATTGATCAATGTTATCAAGTGATTCAACAATGCTAATGATTTGTGAACAGAGTGCATTGTGTGCTCTGGAATTATATTCAATAATGTCTTTAATCTTTGCCAAATCATAAACTTAACCAAAATAATCTTTACATTATTATTACTATTATTGTTATTACTGTGTTATTTATAACTACAAATTTTATTTTATTGCTATACATGAGGTAACGTACAGGAAAGGACAAGAATCAATAAAAGGAAAACACACAATAAGACTCTTAAAAATAAAATGAAATAATGTCTGTCTCTTGAAAATCAAACGTTACACGATAGCGGCAATTTAAATTGTGAACTGTGTTCTTTCTTTTTTTTATCGTAAAAGTCATATTGTGTGTTTTCCTTTCATTTGGTTTCACTTCAAAAAGTGGAAATAGGTTTTCCTTTAAGATTTTTTTTTTTCTATTGTTACTAATACAATACACTTTTATTTTCCAATATACAAAACCATTAATTATGGTTGACATGCCTCACTCTTTTAGATAAGTTGCATGTGGCATACATAGTAAATAATTTAAGTCTGTCTATTGAGCTAAGAGTCCCGGGTTTGATTCTCGGCATGGCCAAAACTATCATTAGTGAAATCTGGGTTTACCCTCTTACATTGATGAATTAATGGCCGAGTACTGGACGTTGTGCCTGTCCTAGTCTCAAGTTAGATTATCGGGTTATAGAGCATATGAAGCTACGACAGGCCTAGAAAGCCGGTAGTGGAAAATATATGACTTGAGTAAAGAACTGACCTAGGCCACAGGCTGGAAACATTATTGGATGAAAAATAAAACTGCAACATTTTATACTCTACCACTAAATAAGTAATTATAGCTACCACTTAATACTTCTAGTTTGAATTTGGTAGTAAATTATTTTTTTTATTGTTCTCGGTCCATGGTACAAAAAAAATGAAAGATCAAAGAAGCGGGAAGGTTCTATTAAGACTGACCATGTTTTCAGAAGAAGTTTTAGTAGATTTTGTTACTTTTTATAATTATAATAATAATTAATATTTACTTGTGTCATACAGATCTATGGTAGATTTGGGAGGGATTTAATAGTAATATATATTATCATTTTATTTCAAATGCTTGAAGTTATTATATTAAACTTTGTAAAACATTAATTATTATTTTATATTAATTGAATTCATTAGTCAACATTACCAAGTCTAGTCATAATAGTTGTGGGTGAAACAAAGGTGCTATTAAGAAAAAATAAATTATACTGAATCATTTTGTCTTGCTTTTATTGTTGAAATAATTTAATGTAATAAGAATTTGAGCTATTATGTTTATGTTTTGCAAATAAAGTTGTGAAATAAGTGTTTTGGTGCTGACTTATATATTCTTGTGAAAAAAAACCTACTGGCTAAGTGTTTTGATCCAAAGATAAGAAATCATATTTTATTAGTGATTTTATTGTGTTTTAACTGTTTTTTGGATTCTAAGATTCTCTCATTGTCCCAATGGCTTCTTCTCTTTTAATCTGTTTGCATTCTTGTGCAGCTGAGTAATGATATTATTTAAATAATTGTATTTTACCTAAATTACCTCTTTTATACTAAATTCTGTCCTTTCTGAGGTTCACTTAGTTTTTATTTTATGTTTAGGATTAAACTATTTATTTTCTTTGCTCATTAATTGTTGGTTTTTGGAGCATGACATTTTTGTGTTTACTCTACATAAACACTAAAACTACTTAACTCATCACACACATTAAATATTTGACCAGATAAACTTATGAAGAAAATATCCATCTGAAAAAAAGGGCACCATAGTCTTGAGGATTAAATTAATATAACTAATCACGATTATGACGACATCCTTGCAGAATATATCCCACACATTATACAAAACATATATAAGTGATATCTCAGCTATTATTATTATTATTATTATTATTATTAGCACCGCGTCTTACTACCCGTTCGGGTTATACGCACTTACACTAATGTGTAATGTTAGGTGATTGTGAGATGAAATGGAGGACCTACAGTTTAACGTGGAATCCGAACCACGGTAGAGGCCTGGCATTCCCCACATTCACAAGATGTCTTGTCAGAGGTGAAGGAAGGGTTTGGTAATCAGATAAATCTGTGCCGGGACCGAGGATTGAACCCCAGCCGACAGCACAGAAGTCTGACACTTTACCCCTAGACCGTCAGGTCACCGACATCTCAGCTGTTATCCAAAGATAAAGACCGCCTTTGGTCTAGTGGTCAGAGCTGCTGGGTTTGATCCCTGGCACAACTAGATTTTTCTGTGAAGCAGTGTGTCTGAAATGAGGTCACTCAGCCTCACACAATTAAGGAGCTACTTAAATCAAGCTTAAGCAGCTCCGGTCTTGAAAACTAAGGGTTTGTTGTGCTGACCACATGACAGCCTCTATCCACATATGTTGATATTATCTTTACCAACATGCAACAGCCGCTCTGTCGATATCGCTCACTTGTGGGCTGATGCCAAGGAGTTTTTTTTATCCAAATATAAAGAATGACATAATGGTTTTGCGACTGAAACTAGTTTTGAGAGAGGATTCCTTTGGTGTCAAGACGGCCGCGCCCTCAGGAAAGCTTGTATTGCAAGCTCTTCTCCTCTCGATTTATTTTTGAACATTTAATGTTCTGAGAAATTAGTTAGAGGAGGCTCCTTTCATTTTCTTCCCACCCTCAAGTATCTTCCATCCACACTACCAGTTTTAAAATGGTTGCAACCTTAACACCTTGACATCGGTGAGAGTGCCATTGACAAACAATTTACCTAATTTTGAGGAGATTAAAAAAAAAGGAAGCTTTCATATTTATTTTTATTGTATGACTATTTGGGGCATATTCTGCAGATGAGATCCCTTTTCTTCTAGTTATTAGTTTATATTTTCATATTCCCTCTAACCCCCGTGAATATAAAATAAACTGTTAGGCCTTACTATTATTACTGGTCTATATTTCACAAACTTCAAATGATAGTTAAGGGATTTCTTCATGTAATATATATTGCACAGATACAAAAATTATACTCATTTTGATTGTAACCATTTGTTGTAAATATTTAAAGTTTATTTAAGGTTATTGTGGTTTGTTTTGTTGTCTTTCCTATATATTTTGCATGTTTGCTGTGTTATTTTAATTATTAACGTTTGGTTAAATTTTAAAAGTGAATTCGATATTAAATTACATCCATGTTTGATTTGAAACACTATGAAATCCAAGTGTTTTGAGATTTGATTAGGTTTCATAAATAACATAATAATTTACAACTGATTAGTATTTTTACTAAATTGGTGTGATTAGTTAAGATAAAATTACTAACAAATGTGGGGTTTAAATGAAACTAATTATTATTTTTGAAATAATTTAAATTTTTATCTTTTGCAGCAATTTTTAAATGATTTTATTTCTTATTGTTTATCTAATCTACCAAAGATTATATGCATGAACTGTACAAGTATAACTTCTCCATATTGTATTTTACTTTTGTTTCATAAACCCAAAGATTTCACTGTATTCACTTTTTGACTTCATTTTATACCTGTATATATGTATATTTATTTTATTCACCATATGAAATTGCTACACAATAAAGCATAATAGTTTTATAATCATTTGTTTTTATGTCTTTCCTTAACCTTCTTAGTCAGACACAAGGATAAATTAAAAACAACTTTTATTTTTTAAATTAGTATAGGTTTATTAATGGCTTAATTGCATTGGCGAGGATTAAAAAGACAGTTCAGATGAAGTGCACCCACATTAATGAGGAAAGGAGATGGAAAAACCACCCCTAGTTTACCTGGTTGAGATTCAAACGTTGATCTTCTCGTCGCCACCATTCCAATTCCAAGACCAGAGATGGAAAAACCACCCCTAGCTTACCTGGTTGAGATTCAAACGTTGATCTTCTCGTCGCCACCATTCCAATTCCAAGACCAGAGATGGAAAAACCACCCCTAGCTTACCTGGTTGAGATTCATACGTTGATCTTCTTGTCACCACCATTCCAATTCCAAGACCAGTTCATTAGACCAGAGATGGAAAAACCACCCCTAGTTTACCTGGTTGAGATTCAAACGTTGATCTTCTCGTCGTCACCATTCCAATTCCAAGACCAGAGATGGAAAAACCACCCCTAGTTTACCTGTTTGAGATTCAAACGTTGATCTTCTCGTCGCCACCATTCCAATTCCAAGACCAGAGATGACTAATTTACCTGGTTGAGATTCAAACGTTGATCTTCTCGTCGCCACCATTCCAATTCCAAGATCAGAGATGGAAAAACCACCTCTAATTTACCTGGATGAGATCCAAACGTTGATCTTCTAGTCACCATCATTCCAATTCCAAGACCAGTTCATTAGACCAGAGATGAAAAAACCACCCCTAGTTTACCTGTTTGAGATTCAAACGTTGATCTTCTCGTCGCCACCATTCCAATTCCAAGATCAGAGATGGAAAAACCACCCCTAATCTACCTGGTTGAGATTCAAACGTTGATCTTCTCGTCACCACCATTCCAATTCCAAGACCATAGATGGAAAAACGGCTTGTTTTTACTCTACATAACCACATAGACTACTTAACTCATAACACACATTAAATTTTTGACCAGATAATTTTATGAGGAAAACACCCACATGAAAAAATGAGTATTTTAGTATTAAAGAGAAAATTAATATAACTATCATGACTATGACATATTCCTTTCTTATATAATCATAAGAGATCAGGAGATAAATAATGTGGATCGCCACTCCTCAAGGAAATATTATTTATTGAAAGCTGACCATGGAAAGTTAGCTAATAAAACTAAAATACAGGTTATAATGTCTAAATAAAAAATCAGCAACTTACTCAAGCTGGAAAATAATATATACTATGGATCAAATAAACATAATTTAACATACTAACAATTATAAATACAAAGTTTGGAGCTGTACATGGCACAGGGATATAGGAAATCACTTGTTTAGTGTTGGTAGCTTTCATTTATTGAGTTCAAAACTTTTTGAATGTTCAGAATTGCCATTGCAAGTTAAAATTATTTTAATGGGTTCTAAAAATAATTTCCCAGCCTTTGTCTAGAACAGGGCCACACTCAATATTTTGAGAACACACTTTCTAAAAAAAGAATGTTAATTTCTTTGCCTTATCATCTTTTATTAAGATTATATCTACTATTTTACTCTAATCATTCTGTTGTGTCATTCATTAAAAATATACTTTACTCTTTCACTCGAAAACCACTATACCAATTAAGCTGACATTTCGCAAGAGTATGATTCATACATTCGGTTAACAGAGCTAAATAAAATTACTTACAAAGCTTAACCTAAAATACTGCCCCCACCACTCCTTACTACTCCCAAACATATCTCCTGAATTCTGGGGCTGGGGGGTCACCCTTTAGGTGGAGGTGTTCCCTCCATAGCGGCACCTGAATGTCCATAGACGACTCTTCGGGGGGGGGTTACCCACTGCTACCTCCACCAC
Source organism: Timema californicum (assembly GCA_902141385.1). Classification (NCBI taxonomy): domain Eukaryota; kingdom Metazoa; phylum Arthropoda; class Insecta; order Phasmatodea; family Timematidae; genus Timema; species Timema californicum. Next base: position 91,234 of record CABFOW010001671.1, read on the forward strand.
CTCTCATCGCCCCCAGATGTATTTCTAGAAACACTGGAGCTAGGACGGTAGGAATCTAACAACACACTGTAATAGAATAATACTATACCAGGACGAGTATTAAAAATGATAAACTACAAATGGATGTACTGGAAATTATATATTACTGAGGTTTTCCTGACTTCTGATGGAGCTCACCTGAGTGATGTTATTTTCAAAAAGTGAAGTGTAGTAATATGTAATTTGCTTTTACTTATCGAATATTTACTTTTCAATGAAAGTGTTAAGCTTGAAGTCACTAAGTGTTTCAGCCCCGCCGTGTGTGTGTGTGTGTGTGTGAGTGTNTAAATTTAAAAGCTGATTATTGTTAAAACTTGATTTTACTAAGCAAAACTTTAGAAATTATTTTATAAAATGATCAAATTGGCTTTTTGAGTTTACCTTTGAGCTATACCTTAAACCTTAGCAATATACTCTAAATATTTAACTACCCAAAACTTTTTTTTATCCATTTGTAAATCAAGAACGTGATACATACTAATTACTGACACACAGCACATCAGGCAGCTTTATTGGCTTGATGAACCACTAATTTAAACTACATACAACTCATCGCCTGAAAGTTGGCAGGCTTACCAAGTAACAAGTTATGATAGAGATTATAAAATATGGCCATAGGTAAGCTGTAAAGGTAATAACTGCCACCTTTCAGAGTAAATGAAATGTTCATGACAAAAATATCAAAGTTTTCACCCGTTATTGAGTTGGATTGTTCTTATATCCAAACAATGTCCACCAGCCTAGAAATATCAATAACTCTCTACATTCCCACCACATGGCTTTCACAATCTAACACAAAGCATGTGTGTTGTGACTATTCCGAGACTTGTTTCGGTAAACGATTTTAATGTAGTTGGAGGCTCTCGAGAAGTGTGGGCCTGTGGCCGAATGTCCCGTTTACATAACTGTGCCCCCCACCCTATTTTAATGTGGTTGGAGGCTCTCGAGAAGTGTGGGCCTGTGGCCAAATGTCCCATTTACCTAACTATGCCCACCCACCATATTTTAATGTGGTTGGAGGCTCTCGAGAAGTGTGGGCCTGTGGCCAAATGTCCCATTTACCTAACTATGCTCCCCCGCCCTATTTTAATCCCCCAAGGGTACCCCTGTCTTAGGCAATGTGACCATCAATGTAAGGTAAAGACTTTTTAAACAATCACAATATTTCATCATTGTTCTTCCTTATTTTGTAGCATGAAGACCTCCTTTGTGTTCTAGTGGTTTGAGTTCCTGGCTACAGATCCAGAGGCTCCGGGTTCAATATCCGGTGCTTCTCAGATTTTCTGTGAGTCTGGAATGGTGTCAACTCAGCCTCGCAAAGACAAATAAGAAGCTAGGTACTAGAATGAAAAAGTAGTGGCTCTAATCTATAAAACTGAGATTAATGACTGGAGGGTTCGTTGTACCGACCACGTGACACCTTCTATCCATGGATGTTGGCACTATTATTGCTAACAAGCGGCGGTTGCTTAGTTGATATGACTTTTGCGGGCTGATGCCGTGGATGTTTTTAATCGTTACTTCGAAGGGGGTAAAAGTAAAATAGAAACAATAATTCAGCAGCACTGACTTAGATAAGCTTTCAGTTATTTGGTACCCATGTGCGTTTTGTTATTTTTAAATATATATACCTATATATATCTACCTGAGAACTAAAAGGATGGTGACCTGGCGGTCTAGGGGTAAGGTGTCAGACTTCTGTGCTGGCGGCCGGGGTTCAATCCTCGGTCACGGCACAGATTTATCTGATAACCAAACCCTTTTTTCACCTCTGACAAGACATCTTGTGAATGTGGGGAATGCCAGGCCTCCACCGTGGTTCGGATTCCACGTTAAACTGTAGGTCCTCCATTTCATCTCACAATCACCCTACCATTACACATTAGCGTAAATGCGTATAACCTGAACGGGTAGTAAGACGCGGTGCTAATAATAATAATAATAATAACTAAAAGGATGGAACATGGCATTGAGGCAAACAAAAGATTCAATGCACCAGGCTCAAATCCGTCAAGCTCACCAGCTATGAACCAACTTTAATTTACTCGGAAGTTCCATTCAAAATTATGATCTAATTTTAATCACTATGTGAATAACTTTATCTGACACTATAATCTATTTCACAGAGGAGAAGAGTATTTAACGTGCACCTTTTGTACCAAATGACTGAAAATGACTTATAAATTGTTTTTTAAAAAACAAAACCCAGTCTACTCGCCCCTAATTTATCTTGTGAGGAGGAGAAACCTTAAATTCACATAATAAAGGTACCATAACATTGAACCTGGGACTCTTGTCTCAGTAGGAGATTAAACTACTGCACGAACTAAGAAAATGAACTCATCTAACTGCTGAGAAAGTTAATCGATCTATTCAAGTATGTTAATATACAAATCTATGCATTCTTTGGCTGTCACTTTTGACAAATTGTGTCCTTTGTCAATGTTAGCCTGTATTTTTTTTCTTCTAAAAGTTCTTCCAATCAAAACTTGATTTATTGATGGTAACATTTTTTTGAGTCATTATTTTCACTACAATATTGTTTCTTTCTAAATGTTTTGTACACTTGAGGCAACAAATGGTAAAGGGTTGTTTGTTTAGGTGAAGCAATAAAATTCAAAATCTAAAAGGAAATAATTTTCAGCAGGACAGGTACCCCAATTTTTATTAAAGATATAAGGTATTTTTCTCAATGAGCTATGGATAAACAAAATGTTCAAGGTCTTGGCATTGGTGTATATAGATATAATGAGATTAAAGAAGATTATTTTAAACAGATAAAATTAAAAGATAAAGAAAGATTATTATTATTATTAATAGCACCGCGTCTTACTACCCTTTCGGGTTATACGCACTTACGCTAATGTGTAATGGTAGGGTGATTGTAGGGTGATTGTGAGATGAAATGGAGGACCTACAGTTTAACGTGGAATCCGAACCACGGTGGAGACCTGGCATTCCTCACATGTAAAGAAAGAGCTATACACATTGGGTGTAATTTGTTGTCACTGGTTTGTTTGCCTACTAACTTTAAGAATCCTAGATACAATTCTAAATAGGTACAAAAAAATATATAATTATGTAAATAGATTTTTTTTTTCTCATTCTCTAAATTAGTGGGGTCGCTGAAATTACCTATGGAGCCAGTACTAATGTATTGTTGCGCAGGGGACGCTCTAATGTACTGATTGTACATCCTTTCTGAGGAGGGTCTTTCCATATCCCGATGAGATGATAGGATGATGCTAGTGAAGATAGCGGTGTGAAGCCTAGTTAATAAAAACCTGGTGACCATGAAAATGATCCCCCTTTCGAGAAAAATCTCACGGTACCTACCAAAAATCGAACACAGGACCTCTAGGTCAGCCACCAAGAGCTCTGACCATGAGGTATTTTATATTTGTTTATGATAATCTATAGGAAATTCAATCTACTTAAAATAGATGATAAAATTTGCATTCATCTACATGTAGATGTTTTTTTAATAATGGATAAACCTCTTATTGCCTTTTTTATCTTCCCTAAACTCCCCCCACCCCTCTTACCCAGTTTACATACATGCACACACACCTCATACTCGTGGTTAGAGAGTAGACCTATTACAAAACCATATTCTCAAGAACACACACAATTATTCAATATAATAGCTACCTAAATCTTTGTTGATACAACTTTCCCTTATCTAAATTGGTACTATAATTCAATGCCATGGCACCCCACAGTTATGAGATTAAGTCAAAAAATGTTTACAAATTTTGAAACAAATCCAAACTCTAGGCAATACACCACGTCAAGATTCAAACCTTGATTCGTCATTACCGTGAAACCTGATAAAGTGAGGTTAACACTTTAGCTTTCATTATTTTTCTGTAGGCCTATGCATTTTGCAAGATTTTTGATTGAAATATTTTTACATTTACAATTTTCCTCAGTATTATTTTAAATGTAAAAAGTTTGCAAAAAAAAATTGAAAGTATGTTTTAGTATCGATATTTTAAAATATAAGTGAATTTTTTTCAATAAATGATCAATATTTAATGTAAGCAGAGTCTCAGAATGTAGGATATGTAAATGATTGCATATGGCTGCATGTATTCTTAGTCGCTCAAATACAAGTTCTGTACTATGTAGCTGAAAGCAAGTAAACATGAAACTCAGGTGACCTGGTGGTCTAGGGGTAAGGTGTCGGACCTCTGTGCTGAGGGTCCGGGGCTCAATCCTCGGTCCCGGCAAAGATTTATCTGATTACCAAACCCTTACTTCACCTCTGACAAGACATCTTGTGAATGTGAGGAATGCCAGGCCTCCACCGTGGTTCGGATTCCACGTTAAACTGTAGGTCCTCCATTTCATCTCACAATCACCCTACCATTACACATTAGCGTAAGTGTGTATACACGAATGGGTAGTAAGACGCGGTTGCTAATAATAATAATAATAACATGAAAATCTTGTCTCCTGCTAGTAGCACACCGCAAAACATATGGCTCGCCTTGTGTGAAAAGTTTAATTTACCATCGTGGTTGTGCAGTGTTGCTACACTCCCCTTTTAAAATAAATACAAGCTAATTTCCTCATACTTTCCTCCCAAAAGAGATTTTGTCATCCTAAATAATAAATACTATTCATTAGGCCTATTATTGATTGCTCAGAGGCAGTAGCACTAGAGTCAAAATATAAACCGGTGCTCCAAGGGGATTGTTTCTATGAAAAGATATTCCCACCCATGGGCACCCTCAGTAACAGGCAAGGGAGGAACTCCCCTCCCCCCCTCTCAGAATTATGTTTTTTTGATAAGAATAATTGTTAACATTTTTAAATAGTCTAGGTGCCTCACAATTTTTTTCTTCAAATATTTAACAACTATCAGATTTACGATCATGGTATATGATCACCACATCCATCTGAATAAAATCTGTCACTACTTTTTAAACGATTCTCAACATTTCATCGTAATCTTCTTGTCTGAGAAAAGAGAAAACGAAGGATATCAAGTTGTGCTGTATTTTTAGTATATTTACAGTGCAATTATTATTATTATTATTATTATTATTATTATTATTAGCACCACGTCTTACTACTCGTTCGCGTTATACGCACTTACGCTAATGTGTAATGGTAGGGTGATTGTGAGATGAAATGAAGGACCTACAGTTTAACGTGGAATCCGAACCACGGTGGAGGCCTGGCATTCCTCACATTCACAAGATGTCTTGTCAGAGGTGAAGGAAGGGTTTGGTAATCAGATAAATCTTTGCCGCGACCGAGGATTGAACCCCGGCCGCCAGCACAGAAGTCTGACACCTTACCCCTAGAACGCCAGGTCACCATACAGTGCAATTATAATGCCAGTGCCAAGCAGAAGTTTTTCCAGGTGCACGTGTGTGTGTGTGTGTGTGTGAAGTATATTTCCCCCTTCCCTTCACCCCCCACCAACCGAAAATTTCTGCCATGTTCCCATCCATAAGGAAGCTAATGGTTAAGTACTCTCCTGCAACTTTCGTGCATATTTTATGCTAGCTTTTGTCACCCATATCATCCTTTTTTACAAGTATTGTGATAGCAATATTACATGTTCAAATATTTTCAGAAAGAGACCTCCACCCCCTGAATCTTTCATGCCTCTAGGTTGAGAGGGTGACATTCCCTTTTGGATACTTGGGCAGCAGGGCCAACCTTTAATCAATATTAATACCTATTCTATGGATAAAATTCAAGGTTAGTCCCATTAAAGCATTCCATAGAAAAAGGGAGATTTATTGTTTCTTTCTTTTAAATATTTTTTTGTTTATCTATGTCAACAATGATTGAATAATTAATAACAAATCATTGAACAATGGTTACAATAGCCAAAGTAACTTTACATTAAAATCTGAAGAGGATTCGTATAATACAACTCTAATTTATGAAAACTATGTCATATAAATCATATAGAAATAACTCTTTTATTATATTTCAGTTTTCTGAAAAGTTGTTAAATAAAGTAATTATTATATTAATCTTGCATTTATTCGCGGATGGATACAAAAGATACATTAATGAAATAAAGATGTGACGAGACAAAATATGACGTAATTATAACCTTGACTTCAAAGTAACTAGAAACATCTCCAAAGGATTAGTGGAACATGAAATTTGAAATTTCGTTGTAACAACGTAAGTATTTACTTAAAAATTAGATATAGTTTATTAAGAAGTTCGAAATTAGTTAATGCAATAAAAATATACGTGGTCATTAAGTTAAAGAGGGAAAGGATATAATTTTGAATTTGAACGTCATCAGCTGTACTTTTTTTTTTTTACCAAAGTAACATAAACTTGTGCTTTAGATAAAACAATGATGGGGGTGGAGGACTTGGCCCAAATGAAGAGTCTATCTCCGGGTCCACCAATATATTTTCAGAAAAAGCTGACACTTTTGGTAAGTTAATATTTTATATCTCTAATTACGAACTATATTTTTTATCAACGCTCGTAAGTGCACTGTATTTATAGTTTGGATGGTGTTTTGATTTAATAACAGCGTGAAATGATAATAATTTGAGTAATTTTTCACTTTTAAGATAGAGCGAATCAGTTTAAAATTATCGTGTATTATTTCTCTCCTAGATAAGTAATGATTTCATCACTCTTTCGTGATAGGTTAACCTACCTTTTTTAAAAGACATGTGACCAACATAACACGCAGTCTTACCCGATTGCTGAGTCACATAGGAAGGTGAGGTGTACCTTAATGTTTGTACGACAACAAGATAGTGAAGTTATGTGTCGTGAATTGCGAAATATATAACAAAATATAGTTTCCGTAATACAATGCTACTTTAATGTACTACTTTCAGGTTTTATAAACAGAAAAGTGTTGTAGTGCTTATTATTGGAATTGCCAATCAATATCATGACATGCCGGGTTTACCTCAATTATTTTTTTGAATTTTCGTAATTAACTAAATAAAATGTTTTTCACGATAAACATTCGATGCTTTTAAGAGCGCGTATCAACCAATTGTATAATGAATAATGAAGAATTTTTGTGCTTATAATAATAACTGTCCAACTGTATATCTTTGGTTCTTTGTAAATTAGTTGGTTAGTATTTTAACCTAAGGGGTACACTCTTATGTTTGATAGAAAATACTAGAACTCAAATTATTAATAATACAAGTTTCAAATTTAGGCCTCTTTAGGCTCAAGCCCCTATTGTTAATTTAAATTAGGTCTACAGGGCACATTCAAAAGTCAGACATATATACCTAGCCTATATTTTATGCAACTATTCAAATTTTTCTAATTTGAAGAGTTCCTTGAAAATACCAACATTTGACTCGTAACTTAACTATGCATTATGCCTAAAGTTAAAAGTCTTCCTGTTAGGGCCTATGTAAGGCCAGTGGGATTACATATGTTCTGTTATTTATTTTCTTAAACAATTTACAAAGTACATAGGTTGTAATTACATTTGCAAAATACATTCAGTCTTTATTTAAGGGGTGGCAGATTAAAACCTAAACAAGTCTATAAAATAATATTTGCAACTATTATAGTTTCATTTTAGGCACACGTTTTATATTTACACTTCTATTTTATAAAATAAAACTAAGGGAACCTTTTGCTTTTGGCAAGAAACTAACTTAATACACTTTTTCATTTAAATTATGTTGTTGAATTACTATTTCAGCAAAAAAAAAAACACTACAAAACAACCTAATGTTCACATTAAACACACAGCTAACTTACATACTTTAAGTAGGCTAGGTCCTAATTTTCTTTAGGCCTATTTATTAAATTTAAATTTAGAGATTGTGTGAATTTAGCAACGAACAATTAAACACCATTCTATAATGTATTTGTATTACATGTTTAAATACCCCTTGATGGCTCTTCTTATTAGGATACAAATATGAGTAGGCTATTCTAGAAACTTCCCCATATTATATGTGTGTTTTTAGCATCTCTATTTAAGTTTTACTACCCATCTGGTTTGAATATGCTTATGTTACTAACAACGCTTGGTAATGGTTTTAGGGATTAGGAAGGCTATATTTAGAGGATGTGTACCTCCATTCGTGTGGAGGGAAATTGGAAAACCATTTTTGGAAGAAAAAAAACACTTAGTACAGCTGACCGAGATTTTAACCTTGATCTCCCCATCATTGGCAGTCTAATCTACTGCGAGAGTTGTACCTACCTTATACCACGCAGCCACCGAGGTGTGTTACACAGTATATGTAATTTGTTACTAAAATGTTACTAAGATTCATATCAATTACAGCAGGGCCTAACTTATAAATACCTAATGCTTAGACACACAAAATACCACTTTTTTACCCACTTTGGTGGCCGCATGGTCTTAGGCGCTTCTCTCGCAGTAGACCTAGACTGCCGGTGACTGGGAGATCGAGGTTAAATTCTCATTCGAGTGTACTGAGGTTTTTTTTTCCAAAATGGTTTTCCACTCTCCCTCCACACAAATGTGGGCACACTTAATTTACATATCAGCTTCCTCATTCCTAAAATCATTAGCGTAACTAGTACATAAGCAAATAACCAGAATGGGTAGTAAGATGCAGTTCCTCTAAAACATATAGGTCTAAGCCTACTTTTTGGCTTTATGAAAGCACCTGATAACTTGGCTACTAGCTCAAAGTGCAAACAAATTATGTCATGTAGACGAAAAGAGATAGTTAGAAACACTTTAGAATTGGTTTTAAATAGGCCTAATCTTTAAACATCCTCTAAACATTTAGATTAACGTTAGTAATCAAACTTATTAGTATACCAAAGTACTTACCACAATTTTCTTACAAATTGACATAATAGGCTATCTGACAGCTAGAAAAATAATATATAGCTAATACGCACACATTCATAAATCAAGTCATATGGTTTGCAGTTTTTGCTTTTGATAAATATTATCAATAACTCGCATATAAAATAACGGGGGAATAGTAGTTATGCCTATAGAGTGGGTCATTTCTAAAATTTTAGGCACCGTAACGCACTATTGGGGGATTTTTTTTTTATTTAAGTCTCAAAATATGTGTTTTTAAGCCAATATTTTCTTCTAAAAACAGAAGAATATGTTTTAAAATTTATTATGTGATTCTGTTTTAATGTTTTTCAATTAAATTTAATGCAAATTCTCACCAGAGGTTTAATTTAATTTTGATTTTATTACTACTAGTTTTAGTATACAAATGGGAATGATAGGATTGATTAGAAATTTAAAGTCGTAGCTTACACAAAAAAATTGTTTTAATTCTCACAGATGTATTTTGAATTAAAAATACACATAGGCTACATAGTTATAAAAAAATGGCCGTTCATTTTAGAAGCAACATCATATTCAAAACCTCTACACCTTTCCTTACTCTGAGTGTCTATGGCAAAATGCCGTCCTGAAACAAGCCACGAGTCAACATATTTGGAGGAATTAAATAAATGAAGAGGGGGTCAAACCATTCTTATAAATATAAGACCAGACAAAGACTGTTGTTGTCTTCAAAGATGTTCTTAGTAACGTCATCATCAAATTCATCTGGGAGAAACCCCTCTCGCATTCACTGGAAGATATAGCTACGGACTTGATTGTATTCTTCAACACAACAAGACTGTCAGGAAATGTCTTACTATATACATATTACCGGAAACTCCCAATTAATTTCCTTTTCCCCACAAGTTATTTGCACATTTTTGGGCCAGTTTTTCATGTCCATTACTTTTATCATGTTAACAATCTCCAAATCTTGTTCACTCAGCAGTCTCTTCTCATTCGATTGTTCCAATGCTTCTTAGAACTTCTCAGAATCTAAAAGATCCCCTACTCTTGCATCCTTCCCTTTTATGGAGAGGAGCTCCCACGAAATAAAAATTTGGTACTGCTTCTAAGGCCATGGTATATTAAGTACCTGGTACTGATTTTCTACTTTCAAATACAGAGACTCTTAATTTCAATTTTTCATTTGCAAAGCCTAAGCCAACATTTCGTTGCTGCAAAGCCTCGCTCAGCTCAGATAGTTCCTGTAACGCATCTCACATCAAGCCAAGATCTAAAATGAAGTTTGCATCAGTAATTTTATTCACTGATACAAGAAAACAAGACTGTGTGTTAAAGAGCGTATCTGTCATTGTTGGGTATATAAACTATTGTTCACATAAGTAGGTAATTTTTAAATAAAACACAGGGCTTATGTATGTAATTGATTTGATAATCACGTCTGTCTAAAGAGATTTTTTCTAAATTTTGTGTTTGCCTTAATAGAGGCACCGGAACACTGTTACTTCAGAAGTTAAGCACTGTTTGTGTGTATACATATAATATAACATTATTTATTTTATTTTATTAGTAGGGCCCACAGTATATTATGTATATTATCTTAATATTAACTTATTACATACTAATTGAATAGTATCAAGCTTTATAAAGTTTGATGATCTCGAATGATTATACAACTGAAACAAAACACGCTAAAATCACAGAAAAATCATTTATATTGACAACCCGTTGTGTTGACTTATTTGCATTATGATGTTGACCCATGTTCCTTTACATTGTATGTCATCATATTTTCCTATAAACATTAAATTGTTTATTTGATCAATATTATTCAAAATTTAAACATACTAACATTAAAGGTTAAGTTAAGCTCGGTGTGTTAAGAATAATAACTAGGCCAATAGGCCTGTATAAATTATGAAGATTTGAATGGTATGCTTTGACATAATAATTACTTTAAACATACATTTGGGCTTTTACATTAGTAACTTCCTCCAGTGTGTGGTTGACTATGGGGGATTTAGAAAGTTAGGTTTATAACATATGCCCTAAGAATTATCCTAAACATTAACTTGAAGTTTTATATTTGTGATATCGCCCAAAGGGTGCACAGTTGCTTATGACAAATTTGAAAGTTAGGTTTTTAACATAATGATTATTTTAAACATTAATTTGGGTTTTCATATTTGTGATGTCATATATAATATTTAGCACCGCGTCTTACTATTCGTCCGGGTTATACGCTTTAAGTACTAATTACTCTAATGGATTAGGAATTGGGAAGGTTGAATTAGAGGAAGTTACCCGCATTTACGTGGAGGGAGAGTGGAAAACCATTTAGGAAAAACCACCCCCAGTTCACCCGACCGAGATTCGAACCTCGAATCTACCCGTCCTCAGCAGTCGGGCTTAACATGACAAGTGCGGTGATGTCATATAAAGGGTATGGCAGTTGTACTGTAAGCTCCTATCTGTTTAGTTCTGATTAATTCTTGCGTGAGGTTAGCCTACATCATAATTATGTCTCGTTTGGTTTGGTTACGAAAAAAGGTTGAATATGGTAACTATATAAAATTATTGCAGGTTTGTAAAACAATACATTTTAGCCTGGATCACTTTAGGTATGCTACATATTTTCAAACTCAGATCGGCAAAGCAACATGGCAAATTAATTTGTTTATTTTGTGAAAACAGCCATACAATTATTAAAAAAAAATTAAAACATAGGTTAGTATTGATTCGCCTTATGAATTTGCTAAGGCAAGTTTAATCATATTATGTTGATATTTTGTATATATAAAAAAAATCTTATATATAGGCCTACTCATTATTATATACTATCCTGGCTTACACTAATAATAATTATTAGTAAATTGATATCAAATGTTTACTGCAAAAAATCAAGGTTGACCACTTATAGGTGTGTGTGTGTATAATGTATATGTAGAGGTATATTATAGGCCTAGCTACTTATTAGGCCTGCTTAGAGAACACTTTTTTTGATAGCAAAAAAATGGATATGCCATAAACATTGTTAAGTTCCAGTTACCATAGACACTGAAACATCAAAAGTCATGGAAGTCATTCAGATTAGAACCATTACTGAATTTGTCTTAGGCTAAAGGCCCGTCTACAGATTCGATTCGTGATGCCACAGTATCAGATTTCTCTGTCTATAGAATGTTGATACATATCCCTATCCAGCTCTGTACTTTGTAGAAGTTGGTCACACTTAACTTTTTAAGGACTAGTTTATACGGATTACCAATCACATTTAAGTAAATATGTGTGGTACATCAAATGAAAACAACAATGACAGTTTTGCTTTCTTTGTTTACATCCAGATTATTAGTAACTTATATTTATTTATTTTGCATTTTCAAACAAAAGCAAACACTAATTATTACTAGTTTTACAGCTTAAATTATGCTAAAAATATATTTATTGTGATTGTGCTTTTCCTACATTTCAACTATAGCCTGAATATTTTCTCAAAAAAAGTTATTTTATTTTAGGTATTTGATCAGCATGGCACTGGTTCTTTCGGCAAGTTTAATCGGACAAAATGTATGACTATCTCATAGGTTTACAGTCACATGATTAAGGATCCGGACTAGTGTGGACACAAATATCATTTCTTAAAGACCACAGATACAGACAACCCACACATTTATTTTTTGTACTTGTCACTGATAAACAAGATTTAACTAACAATGAAAATAGTATTAATTTAATTATAAATCCTACACTTAATTCCCCATTCTAAACTTGAGAGGGTTTCAATTTTGTGAAAATCAAGTTTACTAACATAATTTATATTCAACCACACACTAACATTGCTTTAATGGTCTATAATGACTCACTAATTCTTGTAGGGGAGAAAGGCATATTGGCATTTAAATTTACTTTAGATGGCAAAAGAGGGGGGAGGGAATGTCATACAGAGTTATCTAAGTGATCAGGGGCTAGATACTTTACTATGAAACATTTGCGCATAGGTACCAGTACACTTTACTTTATGGCATGTGTTTAATTCATAACTCTCGGTATAAGTTTTACATTTACCAATTTATGTGAGGGGAACTGTACCTTAGTTACCCATAAAACTTACTGTCAGGAGAACAAACATATGGCTTTTAGCACCAAACAACCAAGTCTCATAGCATATAAATCAAAATATTGACGTTCAAAGTAAATAATGTTAACACTAAACTCAGATTTACATAAGACTTTTAATTCTTTTAAGATGTCATCACTCAGCACCTTCTATGGAAACATAAATATACTCCATTCACGGTAGGAATTACTCTCTGAAAGGTCTTTTATCCTACCAATATATTCTACTTTATAATAGATTTCTGGTAGGGGAAAAGGCCTTTCAGAAAACAATTCCTATGCTGAACAGACTTTAGTTATATTTTTCAAAATACTTATCACCATATTTAAACATAGAAACTAAAATAAATATTTAGAAATGGCGAGTGGTTGTATGTTGGGGAAACACAAATAAAATTATATTTTACCTTTCAGGTTAAAAAAAAAGGCTAACCAGTAAGCTATGTAGCCTACGGGTAGTTGGACTCGAGGCTTTAATTTTTAATTTACATTTTATTCGTAGAATTACAAGGCTTGAACATCTGTTTACAGGTTTTGAATTAATTTCACAAACTATGATAAATGTTGCTCAAAAACAAAGATTGCTGTAGATATTATCCAGAGCTCATTAGTGTTCCAACTAAAATCTTTACTTTTCAAGTGAAATATTAATCATGATAGCCTTAAAAAAGGTTTATTGCAACGAACTGCTTCAGTTGGCTTTGATACTAAGCCTCTTGCGTGTGGACCCAGATTCATATCTCGGGTATGATGTGTCGGACATTGGTGTAAACATTCACGACCTAAATGTAGGAACAAGTTGGGCGTATGCAAACTCGTTTACTCCTCACCGGACGTATGTTCATCCTAAAAACCTGGACTCTGTCTTGCTCAATTATGAGCGTGAAATGTTTGAGGATCTTAACGCCCTCGGCCGCTACAACAGGATAAACACTCGCAGTCCCGATGTTACCGCTTATCTATTAAACATTGATGCACCTCCAAGTGCAGCCGACGACGGGGGTAGCAATGTGGAAGTGCCGAGTGTTAATGTCGAGAGCAGACAGTCTGAGCCCTCAGGGGCAGTTATTTTACAAGATCTTCCCTCCAGTAGTAGATCAGGGTTGTCTCTGTCGGACCAGCCGTTTGCAGCCGAGAAGGAACATTTCTTGCCAGGGGAGGAGCTGACTCAGGAGGTAGGCATATTATTTACTATTTAGAGAGATCATTATTATTCTTAGCTTGCACCAGTTCTGAACTTCTTTAACATTTTGTACCAAAACTAAGGCTCTCAATTTCATAAGTACACCATTCATTGTTTAAATTTAAATGACTGGAAACAGGATGTCTAACATCCGGGAAAATCAGGGAAAACGGGAATTAGCCGGGAATTTGAAGTGATCGGGAAGAAACGGGAATAAGCCGGGAATTTGGTAAATCACAATAAAAATCCGGGAAAATGGTATTTTACTCAAAATATGAAATACAATAATCATTAAATCAGTAAATTATGTAATTTTTTTGTTTGTAGCTCTGTAATATATTTTTAATTCCTAGTAAAAAAATTTAATACAAATTTAAAAAAATATTCAAATTTTAAAACTTATTATTATTAATAAAAAATATTAATAGAAAAACGAGTGAAGAAGGGAGGGGGAGGGGGGAGTTATAAGGATGCTACGTACATTTTAGTGGGGAATTTTTAGGAAATGATCGGGGGAAAAGTCGGGGATTTCATTGGTCAAGTTGAGTAGACACCATGTGGAAAGGTTTGACAGTTGGACAATTACAGAAAATACCTATGATTTTCATCAAACTATCACACAGTGGCTCAAAACAACCACCTTGGACTTTAATTTAATGATGCATTCATAGTTTAGAGATTTCTATGTTTTAATTAATTTATCTTAACTTTGGACAGCACCTAATATCCCTTTTACTCTAGGCTATTACGGAACAATTTAATAGCTGATAAATTAAATTCTTTATCATTTTAATTTTCTGTGAAATGAATGATAACCTACAAATTACTTTTGAATTCTAACTTTTCTACTTGTGATAGAGCTTTACCTAACAAATTCACTTCCCTTAAAATATTACACTATTCCATAACAGTGCTCATGGGATTAAAACGTTTATATGGTATTGTTTGCTGAATACAGAGAGGTCAGGGTTTGAATACTGACTGGTTGTATTGAGCTTTGTTTTTATAAATGGTTCTCCTATTTTCCTTCACACAAATGCAGATACATTTTTTTTTTTGAATTAAACCTTCTTGATTTCTACCCCATTACTGTTATTAATTATGAGTAGGTTGAATGAATATTAAGGTGCAGAACACAAATAAATAAACATGCATTAAATGTATTTCGGTTTTAATTGCTTATCACCTCTTCTCATAAATTATACCATTCCTGGGAATGCCAGGCCCTCCACCGTGGTTCGGATTCCACGTTAAACTGTAGGTCCTTCATTTCATCTCACAATCACCCTACCATAACACATTAGCATAAGGGCGTATAACCCGAACGGGTAGTAAGATGCGGTGCTAATAATAATAATAATAATAATAATAATAATAATATACCATTCCTCCACAGTTTTACATCCGTCCCACTTCCCTTTTTCCAATCCCCTCACTAATTTATACAAGTCTTACAATTCAATGTTTATCCCCTCAACCCCCCAGTTACAACCATCTCTCAATGCCTTTCATCTTCTTTACAAAGCCTTTCTTTTCTCTCTTCATTTTCCTCAATTTTCCAATTTCAACTTTTGGAACATATTGTTGGGGTATGGGATGAGCTCTTACATAAGTTTTATTGCTAGTGCTCAATTTATTTTAAGCACATAAGTACTACATTAATCATCACAACAGTGACCTGGCGGTCTAGGGGTAAGGTGTCAGACTTCTATGCTGGTGGCCGGGGTTCAATCCTCGGTCCCGGCAAAGATTTATCTGATTACCAAACCCTTCCTTCACCTCTTACAAGACATCTTGTGAATGTGGGGAATGCCAGGCCTCCACCGTGGTTCGGATTCCACGTTAAACTGTAGGTCCTCCATTTCATCTCACAATCACCCTACCATTACACATTAGCGTAAGTGCGTATAACCCGAACGGGTAGTAAGACGCGGTGCTAATAATAATAATCATCACAACATTTTTTTTTTACATGTTTGAGAACTCATTTTGATGGCCGGTTGGTCTAAGGCACTGCTCTTACAGTAGACTAAACTGCCGATGACAGGGATATTGAGGTTCGAATCTTGCTAGAGTGTACTGAGAGTGGTTTTTTACAATGGTTTTCCACTTCTTTCCACACAAATGTGGGTATATTCCATTCACGGTAAGAATTACTCTCTGAAAGGTCTTTTTTCCTACCAATATCCTACTATATAGTAGATTTATGGTAGGGAAAAATACCTTTCAGAAGTCAATTCCTACCGTGAATGGATTATATATTTCCTCAAAATATAACCTTCCTAACCCCTAAAACCATCAGTGTAATTAGTACATAGGTGTATAACCTGAATGGGGAGTAAGATATGGTGCTAAAAAAAAAATTGTTTTGAGTAAGATTAGCAAAATTTATTTCAAACAATGAATTTAGCTTTTGTGGAGCAAAACTCTTTGTTACACACAAATTTTATTGCATTTTGTTACAGGTTTATCTTATTGTCATTCATTTCCATTTGATTCCATCTACTATCCAAGGCACCACTACTATTTTGTTGTTATCAATGGACTAGGTTTAAAGTTAACCAAAGTGCAAATTGCTGATAATAATTGTTTGGAGCCTTGATGTAGAAATTATCTGATAAGGATTTGTACATTATTATTTTGAACAACCAGTTAGATAAGTATTATGGTAGCTTATTGTTTTCAGTTATTGGGGTTTAGAAACTTGTACTCAACCTCCTGTTAATAACTTCTAATTTGTACATTATTTTCTTTCTTCCTTCCTCTATTTGCATATCAGTGAGCAAGAGAGGTTAAGAAATTTGAAAACTCAAGTCAAAGTTTTAAGACATGTTTAATAATAATTTTAAATTAAGTAAAGTCATTTCATTGTAACGCATTGTACGAATAAACTACCGGTTGGGTCTACATGATAACTCTACAAAAAAACATCTTCAGTTTTACTTTAAAATGTTTGATTTCTTAACTAAAATGGTTTTGATTTTTGTAATTATTAAAACTCGTTTTTCTTAGTAGTACTTGAATTTCTTTATAAGCTAACCTGTGGATATACAGATTAAACAACCAGTAACTTGATAAAAACTAAGTAGGCTACAGTAGTGGTAATTAGGTTTCTCATAACTTTAGGCTAGCTTATTATACCTAATTTTGGAAATATTGGGACATCAGAAATACATTAGGGGCGGCTTGATAATATTGATAATTAAGTAATAAATTGAAAGAATAAAATACATAAATTACATACTAAATAATAAACTAATCTATATATTCACCTCTGACAAGACATCTTGTGAATGTGGGGAATGCCAGGCCTCCACCGTGGTTCGGATTCCACGTTAAACTAGTAGGACCTCCATTTCATCTCACAATCACCCTAACATTACACATTATCGTAAGTGTGTACAACCCGAACGGGTAGTAAGACGCGGTGCTAATAATAATAATAATAACAAATTTTTCCAAACTATGTAGCTCCTGCAGTTCAATTATTCAGACAGGAGATACCTACAAAAATTAAACCTCTTTTTTATAATCTTTTTCAACTTGATCGGTAACAAAACCCCTGAAAACTAAGTGAACATGTGGCATTAAGTTTTGTATGCCAATACGCTTTGCGCTTGTTATTGTGAGGCTATTTTTTTATTTCCTTGCCACTGACACATTAGTTTACCAAGTAGCACCATTGGTAGTCCCATGGTCTAACACTAGTTTTGCCTGCAGAGATAGTGTGTTTTGAGAATCTGATTTGGGAGGCCGAAGCTTGAATCCCAGCTAGTTCCACTTTTTTGCACCCCCCCACTTAAGCTGTTAAACTTGTGGCACTTTAGGAGATTTTAATGGCTCACGGAACTCACTGCCATCCAACTTTGTTTTTCTGAATTTGTTATTTATCATATATTATAAACAGGGTGTCTACCATCCGGGAAAATCAGGAATTAGCCGGGAATTTGAAGTGATCGGGGAAAAAGGGAATAAGTTGGGAATTTGGTAAATCACAATAAAAATCCGGGAAAATGATATTTTACTCAAAATATGAAATACGATAATCATTAAATCAGTAAATTATATTGTCATTTTATTGTTTGTAGCTGTGTAATATATTTTTAATTAGTAGTAAACAATTTTAATATGAATTAAAAAATATTCAAATTTTAAAATTTATTATTATTCATAAAAAAGGATAATAGAAAAATGAGGGTGGAAAGAGGGGGGTGCGAGTTAGGAGGATGTGACATACTTTTTTAGTCTGTGAATTTTAGGAAATGATCAGGGAAAAGGTCGGGGATTTCATTGGTCAAGTTGAGTAGACACCATGTAAAATAGTTATCTTATTTTCTTACCAACTATTTATTCTCATTAGCATAAAGTGATAAATTTCGTCTCTTGTGAAACACACATCAAAACTATCATGTAGCCTGATTTCTAAAAATGTTCTCCTTACTGTGTATGATATTATTTTTCACAAACTATTTCAACTATTGTGTTATTTATCTCAATAAAAAAATTGCATTGACATAGATTACAATGTAATTATAGTACAAAACAATATTTATAGATGATATATTTTGCTACTAAAATATGAGCACAGGAAAGAACTTCTCTTATTAACATTGATGTTGGGCTCAACTTCTCAAGTGGGTTTGCCAGCTCTACTCTAGTCGACTTTATAACTAACTACATCCATGTGGAGCAGTGTTATGTACTGTTGCTAGGGTAATAAAGCTTGTTAAAACCATACCTGTGGCTACTGTTTGGTAGTAGGGTAACATCGAAATGTCAGGTAATTTAATTAAAAGTAAATAAAAATCAGGGAATTTATATAGGTACTTTGTTAAAAAAAACATCCATTTAGCACCTAAACATTAAAAACAAATTCTGAAAATTGAAAAATGACACCTGGACATGGGAATCGAGCCCGGGACCTTCGGCTTAGTACGCCAATGCTCTTACCACTAAGCTATCCAGGATTCGTCCCGTGCCCAGGGTCACTCTTCACTCATAGTTTAAGGCAGAGTCTAAGATGGACGTGCGGAAGTCGTTAGCTTATAAACATGTGATTATCTAAGATCACAACCATCAGACAACGCAGCCATTAGCGACTCGGTAGTTGGCATTTTGCAGCCATTAGACAATTATATATATAATTGTACAGGTTTTGCATATATTATTATTAAAAAAAAAAGTGAAAGTTACCTAATACTTAGAACATTTTAATAATTTAAACATATATTTTAAAAAGGTTGATATCTGGTAGTTGCCGGTGACCTGGCGGTCTAGGGGTAAGGTGTCAGACTTCTATGCTGACGGCCGGGGTTCAATCCTCGGTCGCGGCAAAGATTTATCTGATTACCAAACCCTTCCTTCACCTCTGACAAGACATCTTGTGAATGTGGGGAATGCCAGGCCTCCACCGTGGTTCGGATTCCACGTTAAACTGTAGGTCCTCCATTTCATCTCACAATCACCCTACCATTACACATTAGCGTAAGTGCGTATAACCCAAACGGGTAGTAAGACGCGGTGCTAATAATAATAATTATAACCCATGGCTTCTTTGGTGCTGACTGACAGCTTTAAAAAGTTACCAGACCAAATTACATATCCTTACACCGAACCAGATGATCTGCAAAAACATGTCTTTAGCAGCTGTCACTTTTGACAGTAAAAATTTAGGCATATATTTAAATATTGACAGTCATATGTCAGCTGTGAGCTGTCAGTCAGCACCAAAGAAGCCATGGGACTACTGTAAGTAAAAATGTTAGGGTTAAGAGAGTATGAACACATTTCTGACGTCATAAGAGAGATAGACTTGGACTAAGTGTCAGACCCATCTTGTTTGGTGTATCAAAGATAGTAGGGTCAGGGATAGTATCCTGATTGTGTGTACTAAGGGCTATTTTTCCTAAATGGTTTTATACCTTCCCTCCGTGCGAATACGTGTCTTCTTTACTCATACATATTCATTGAACAAAGTGTAATTAAATTTGTATAGCCCAAGGTAGCAATAAGCAAAGCAAAAAAGGAAATTGTGAGGTGCATGGATCAATCATCCCCCAGATCTCAGCAGAAGGGAGTCAGGTGGATGGTCCAACTCGCTTTGCAATCAAAACTAGTTCTTATAGTGGTGCTTGCAAACAAACAAGCCTCCCAATTTGAGAATTTATGCACCAATAATTATTTAGATACCTAAAAATAAGATTTTCTCCAATTATTACTTTATTTATAATATATATCATTGGTCTATTGCTTTTTGCTGTAAATAAATTATCTGAAAAGTTTTTTTTCTCTGTTTTTTTTAAATGCTAAATCAGCTTGAAATGATTACATTTCACTACTGGAATGTAGAATTATTTTATCTATAGGCCTATATAATAAAATAAAATCACACTGACTTAACAGTAAGTCATTTATGATGTATACATTAATAGACTTAAAAAACAAAACTAAAATAACATGGATTTAATTATTGTACAACCCGCCTCGGTGGCGTAGTTGGCTAACGCGCTTGTCGTGTTGAGCTCGACCGCCATGGACGGGGAGATCGAGGTTTGAATCTCGGTCGGGTGAACTGGGGGTGGTTTTTCCTAAATGTTTTCCACTTTCCCTCCACGCAAATTCGGGTTCACTTCCTCTAATTCAACCTTCCCAATCCCCAATCCATTAGCGTAATTAGTACTTAAAGCGTATAACCCGAACGGGTAGTAAGACGCGGTGCTAAATAATAAAATTTAAAAAATAAAAATTATTGTATAGTTTAAAGCTTTTACAAATATGATTATTTTATAAATATTATATTGATTCTATTTTTGTAATTTTACATAACTATTATGAATTAAATTTGTGGCCGACGATTTCTGTACGGCCATCATAGACTCTGCCTTAAAATATGAGCGAAGAATGACCCTGGGAATGGGATTATTCCTGGATAGCTCAGTGGCTAGTGTTGGCGTACTAAGCCAAAGGTCCTGGGTTTGATTCTCGTGTCCAGGTGTCACTTTTCAATTTTCAAAATATACTAAATTAGCTTGATAAATTATAATGTGATCTTGAATAGCCTTTCTGATAGCTGTCACAGTGCTCTTAGCTTGCTCTATGTTAATAGCAGGCCCCGGGTAGTAAAAATGAGAGCTCATTGACCATTGTTTGAGTTTGGGGAAGAAAGGGCAGTTTTGTAACCACATAGACATTGGACTAGGTATTAGAGCCTTTCTGCCTTGACTACAGCAGGATTTGGGATTACTTAAATCGGAGGTGGCCAAACATTCGGTCGGGATCTACCAGTCGATCGCGGTTCCTTGTTTGGTTGATCGATTAAAAAATATCGAGAGAAAGAAAATGCATATTTTTCTCAACTCATCATTATAAAACCGAACTATCGAAACTGTCTGACTGATGACCATTTACAATCCTGCCTTTGTTTATAACAGAGTAATTATGAACCCTTATTCAACAAACTATCCTAAGATAATGTGGTGTCATACACCAAATTCAAAGTCAAGTATTTAATGAGAAAATACTTTTTTAAGGAAAATAATATATTAGGTTATGTGGTTTAATGAAACCCTTGGTTTCAGTGAGTGAAAGGACCTATAAGTTCTTAAAGTATAATTTTACTATTAAAACACAAAATGAGCTATTCATTTTTTACCAATAACACAAGCTTAATATGTTGCAAGAGATTTTTCTTCTCTGAAGTAGATCCCTAGATTAAAAAGTCTGACCACTCCCGACTTAAATGGTAGACAAAGAAACTTTGGAAGAAGAATTACTTAAAAACAATATCAATTATACTGTACACAGTCTTCACAGACAACAAATTTAAAAAATGATCAATATCATTTATAGGTATGTGGCACGGGACTAGCATACCCAAGGAATACACCACTGGTAAAAGTTAAGAGAAATTTCTATTAGACGAGGTCATAGTGGCGCGTGAGTATGCAAAACCTTTCGGACGCAGTTTCTCTTTTGATTCGTATTCATGGCACCTTCGACCATGTAAAAACACAGGTTGCCACCAACTCTTGTTGTCGGGCTTCCCTTGGGCAGCCATTAAATATAGCGGATGGGCCAGGTCTCATTGATATCATTATTTCAGTAACCGCTCGTCCGATTTCAATAAATTTTTTTTAGCAGGAAGATCATAAAATAGTCTTTAAAGTTTGTTATTATAAATTTTTTGATATCTCCTTTTGTTATCCTGTAAAAATTCAAAAATAATTTTGTGTAATAAACAACTATATATTTCACCTTCAAGTGGAATTACTTCTTTCTTCACTAAATCTTTTATCACTTAAATAAACAGCTTCAAACCATTTCCAACACACATTGTCATTTAATAATTTTACATGGTAGGAATATTAAAATAATTTTAATCTTGCCACCTTTTATTGTGGGCCAAAGCATTTCTCTCTGGAGCATTTACTTTTTATTTGAAATAATGAAAACATTAACTCTGTATAGTAATTAATGAATACCTATGGATTGTTCAGTAAAGATGTAAAAGAATTACATCCATACACACTATCCAATAAAAGAGATTATTATGATATCCATAAATCAAGTGAGACATAACTGATTCATTTTTACAGCCTTCGGCAAAACAAGCTTTTATGGTGAAATATCTTGGACTAAGTTTATTAATCTGTTCTTCATATCCAAAATCCTAGATTAGTGGCTTGTAAAAAGGGCTGACTGATTTAACCCTAATGTATGCTTGGATCCTCTTAATGCATCTTAGTTTAAAGCATCTGATGGGCATGGAATTTTCTCTAATACTACACTAATACAGGCCAGAGAACATGAGATAGAAATATAGTAGACATGTCTGCAGTTTGTCCAGGTTCATTTATTTGTGTTAAATACAACTGCAGTTTTAGTTACAATATTGTTATTGTCTGTAGAGATCTGTGAAGGAGGCATCTCTACATGAATTAGAAAGGAGTGCTGTTTTCGGATGGTGTAACTCCCTTAGAATTTGGCAGGAAAGTGATGTAGGATGTCAAATGTCTGGACTTCGAATCATCTCACTTGTTATTGCTCGGAGATTTATAACTGGGCTAGAGTCATTGTTTTCTTGATAATAGACCATTGCCATTATATGTGTTGTATTATTGCCACTCAAGGTATCTTCCCCAAAATCATTGTTGTCATTGGCGCCTTGTAAGAAGTGAGATGGATTCTTTGTTACATTAGCTGGAACTGGAACATTTTGAGATTGATTTTCCCAGATTACTTTAAGCCAAAGCTCTTTATCTATATCATATAAGGCAGTATAATATGAAATGCAGTGACCTGATGTGAACAATATTGTAACTATGCTTTGATCGAGTAACATGATGAACAGACTATGCCAAGGCTACATGCTTGGGAATACTCATGTCTCTAACAGAAAAATAAAAGTCAAGATAAATGTGTTTAACACGATGTAACTTATCACTTAGTGTTTTCTCAATGGAAAACAAATGGTTCATGAAGAAGGCCCACAATGGTGGAAGCTCAGAATTGTTTAATTTATTTTCTACCACAATTTGGTCTTTAACACAACCTTCAGATCATAATTTATATTGTGGTATTTATTCTCTTAGCTGAATTGAAGTGTCTTTCAAGTTACTATGGTCATTATTCACTTCTAATTCTTTCAGTCATTTGTCCCATACGAATGTTACTAATCAAAACAAAAGGTGATTTAGATCCATGGTGGATGAGAAAATAATACCTTTTCACCAAAATTATCAATTAGAAGATCTCTTGTAGTTCCGTTTTCAATACAGAAATTCCAGAAATGTCAACAATCGATTGGTCGAATGAGTTAGTTCAAACCCCTTCATGTCGAATTCACTCCATATTTGTGTTAATAACTGATTTAGTGATTATTGTAGAAGTTCATGAGGAACTGTTTGCGAGAGCCATCCACTCTTGTTTCCTGAATTCCTCCTAATGTGACTGTAGTTTCCAAGTTATGGCTTATGGTGTCTTATTTCTTTGTGCGAACAAATAGTCTGTTTCACAATTATATATTTTAGTAAATACGCCATCAGCTTTAGTTTGAGCTACCTGTAGCAATTTCTCGGCATCTGGCCACTCAGATAAAAGAAATAATGTATCTTCTTGTTACTAGTTGGGTTTTTTT
>CABFOW010001671.1:118427-134650 GCA_902141385.1 Timema californicum
TATCTGATTACCAAACCCTTCCTTCACCTCTGTCAAGACATCTTGTGAATGTGGGGAATGCCAGGCCTCCACCGTGGTTCGGATTCCACGTTAAACTGTAGGTCCTCCATTTCATCTCCCAATCACCCTACCATTACACATTAGCGTAAGTGCGTATAACCCGAACGGGTAGTAAGACGCGGTGCTAATAATTATAATAATTATAATTTATAAATTCACTCTACCATCTCTTGACCCCTCAGAAAGATAAGTATTGTGATCATCAAACATATTGAAGTTGAAATTTTGATAAATGTCGACTTTTCGTGAGTTCCCCCCTGATACCGAAAAGGTGACTATTGCAATGTTTTCTGTCTATCTTCCTGTATCTGACTAGAGCCGAAACCATTTCACCGATTGGGCTAAAATTTGTACCGTATATAGGTTTTTCATAAGATTTCCCGAGTAATTTTTCGAATGAGACATATAAGGGAGTTAACTGAAGGGCCAAAAAAGAAAAAATAACATTTTTCTTAGAATCCGCTTTAACAATTTTGTATTAGGACATTGTCTAACATTGCAAATAAAATAGCAATTTTCATTTTCCCCTGAAAGTGTATTTAAAGGTGGGGGCATACTGACAAAAGCATAAATTCTAATTTTTTATTACATCTCAGCAACTATTTGAGATACTTAATAACTTATTATTTTAAAGTTGCTGTAACTTACTATTAAAAATAAAAATATTTTAATTTCGAATGTATTTTTATAAAACTAGTTTGAACAATGTAAGCTAATATATACATATTTTTATTGAGTACTGAAATATGGAATTGAGTGTTACGCTCTTTGGTGGACAGAGATGTTCCTCTTTTCTCAATGTTTCTGTAACATATATATATATTATTTCATTTCATGATTCTTAGGATATTTTTTTAGTAAATGTTTCTATTTTAAGATAAAAAAGAAAGAAAGTATATGCAGTGCACCGTACCATTTATTTTAAAAAGTATTCCTGTATGTTATTATTATTAGCACCGCGTCTTACTACCCGTTCGGGTTATACGCACTTAGGCTAATGTGTAATGGTAGGGTGACTGTGAGATGAAATGGAGGACCTACAGTTTAACGTGGAATCCGAACCACGGTGGAGGCCTGGCACTCCTCACATTCACAAGATGTCTTGTCAGAGGTGAAGGAAGGGTTTGGTAATCAGATAAATCTATACCGGGACCGAGGATTGAACCCCGGCCGCCAGCACAGAAGTCTGACACCTTACCCCTAGACCGCCAGGTCACCCTATTCCTGTATGAACATGATATAATAAATATACACAAAATTAATAATAATAATATTTAGCACCGCGTCTTACTACCCGTTCGGGTTATACACTTTAAGTACTAATTACTCTATTGGATTAGGAATTGGTAAGGTTGAATTAGAGGAAGTGAACCCGCATTTGCGTGGAGGAAGCGTGGAAAGCCATTTAGGAAAAACCACCCCCAGTTCACCCGACCGAGATTCGAACCTCGATCTCCCCGTCCTCAGCAGTCGAGCTCAACACGACTAGCGCGTTAGCCAACTACGCCACCGAGGCGGGCTATACACAAAATTGAAATTTTTCCTTGTTAAATAAAAAGGGAAAAAACTAGACAAAAAAGTTCACTTTTTTATGAGTTACTAAAAATACATCTTATATTTAGGTAAAGTATGTCTTTATAATTTTGGCAAAATATACTACTGTACATGAAGTGTTCGGCCTTATGAGGAATCCTTGAAGTAATATACAGCCTTCCAATGTCAAAAGGTTCCCCACCCCTGATTGAGACCACTAAGGCTCTTTGCCCTAATGTGTTAACTAACCAACTCTGGTAGCTTTGTCATTACTGATGCCATTCAAGTTTCTTAGTCTTAAGTTTATGGAAAACTGTACTAGTATGAGGGATTATGAGGAAATCTCTAGCCGAAATTCAAGCGACCTCGGCTGCAAAAGGATCAATGAACAGTTCAATTTTCTTAGGAAGGGCCTTTAAAAAAATAACATTTTTTGCAGAGAAAATAGATAATATTTGACTAAATTATAAGTGCCAACTACCGAGTCGCAAATGGCTGCGTTGTCTGATGGCTGTGATCTTATATAATCACATGTTTATAAGCTGACGACTTCCGAACGTCCATCTTAGACTCTGCCTTAAACTATGAGTGAAGAATTACCATGGGAACGGGACGAATCCTGGATAGCTCAGTGCTAAGAGCATTGGCGTACTAAGCCGAAGGTCCCGGGTTCGATTCCCGTGTCCAGGTGTCATTTTTCAATTTTCAGAATAAATTATATGTGCTATTTAGGCTAATAAGAGTATTGATATTTTCCATCCAAAGTGACAGCTTCAAGCTATAGGGCCCAAAATATGAAATGTGAAAGTAGATTTTGTAGCTTTTATAGTAGTCAGATAAGATACTTCTTATGAAAATTGTATTGTATCTCTTCTCTGACCGTTATGTAGCCTACGTTAAGATAATCTGATAATAGTCTGTCTATATAGAATTAAATGGGTATGAGTTTACATAAATCAGATGGTCTCTCATCGTGATAAACTACCTAAAAAAAAGTGTATGATTGGTTGAACTTTAGTCGACAAGCCAACTGTTGCCACGTATTTAAAGGCTGTTCTTACTCTTTATCTGCATGTTGACATTTTAATAGAATGTTCCAATTTATAATAGCCAAAATAGACAACAGTCCACGCGCTATATATAACTTCCAGCGGTTGAAATTGACACAGTCTGTTACAAGTGAAAGCAGAAGAACATATTTCACAAAATATAAAATCACAAAAGTACAGTCAGCTTTAGACGAGAAGAAACTTTTTATGGCAGTCACAGAATTCACTGAAACAATTTGAATAAATTGAAACTTCAAGTCATGTGATCTGCAGCTGTATCTTTTAATAGTTTTTTTTTCAATGCATATAAAATATTGATGTGAACTTAGTAAGATCATATCAATGTTGACCGCAAAAATATGTGTTTGTATTTTATAAAAGTTTCATTTTAACAGAAACCTACTATTAATCTATTATTATTATTATTATTATTAGCACCGCGTCTTACTACCCGTTCGGGTTATACGCACTTACGCTAATGTGTAATGGATTAACGTGGAATCCGAACCACGGTGGAGGCCTGGCATTCCCCACATTCACAAGATGTCTTGTCAGAGGTGAAGGAAGCGTTTACTATTAATCTAGTAACTTTGTGAACTGTCAAGTAAGATTATCTGACCAGCAAAACAATTATAGTGAATAGGACACACTTGAAAGATAAAACCTACAGTACACAATCGGGATGAGAGGGGAGAGGAGGGTTAGTGATATTTTTTTGGAAAAATTGAATGCTAGCCTTACATTTAAAGCCGTATAATTTATTTTCACCAAGAAATCATTTTCCAATCTCGTCCCCTCTCCCCATCTAAATATAATTATATAGACTGAGAAGCCAGCAACATTATGTGTGCGGAACTGTACTCATATACCATGTCTTGTAGTAAAAGATAATGATCACTATCACACTTCTGTAGCTCACTCATACTTGTATGCAACTTAATGTTCCGCTAGTTTTAAACACATTGAAAAGTTCACTGCACTTTGTTCAAGCACACTGACCATTCTTAGTACAGTAGCCCCATGGCTTCTTTGGTGCTGACTAAAACCTTTGAAAATTTACCAGACCAAATTATGTATCCCTACGCCGAACCATATGATCTGAAAAAAACATGTGTTTAGCAGCTGTCACATTCTGAGAGTCAACATTTAGGTATATATCTAAATATTGACTGTCAGAAGTCAACTGTGAGCTGTCAGTCAGCACCAAAGAAGCCACGGGGCTACTGAATGTGCACAATAAAAACACATTATAAGGTCTAAACCAGTGGTCGCCAAACGGCTGACATCAGAGTCGCTTTAAGGATCTTGGTGAGACAGTGGTAAACAGAAGACATGATGTTATTTAAGTGGTGGGCGGGTAGTAGACATGGGAGGCCAGCAGTAATAAATAAGTAAAATAACTAAATGTAAAGAAAATCACGTTTTAATTAGTATAGTCCCATAGGTTTTGAACTTGAGTCACTGTTTCCAAAGTTTTGCCGGACCGCGTAAGTATGTCAAGTTTTTAAAATGGACCTCCATCAAAAGTAATTGCGGAACCCTGGTCTAAACGGTTAAATAAAATTATCCCAGGGAAGGCTTGGCTTATAAAGCATTAAGAATGCAATATTTTTTTTCATCAACCTATTGACTCATAGCTGATTAGAATCTTGTAAAATCCCTTACAGTTACAATTGGATCCAAATAATGTTTTGGAACAATATTGATTGCTTCAAGAAGGATTAAATGTCGAATATCATCTTGTCTTCCCCTGTTGGAGAATTCAGATCGAGCCGCCCTAGGCAGAAACTCCTCCACCCTATTTCCCTACGGCCCTTACTTATTCTTGTGCATTTGAAGGGGGGGGGATGGTATTATTTTTAATTATGCCCTAAAGGTATTCGAACTCTGGACTATCAACTTAACACACCACTGCTCTATTAACAAACCTATCAGTGAACATGCCTAAGTGTGTGTGTGGCAATCCATCTACGATAATACGCCCAAGACTGCAGAGGCATGAGAACATATCTAGACTAGGCTCGATAGGCAGTATTAATAAAACTTCAGTGACTCTGGTTAGGAGAAAACATTCCGGTAGATTAATGCGTTATTTCAGCTATCAGTTTTTATAATGCACTGAATACTATATATTTTACTAAACCATGTTTTTTAGAGTCTATATTTTTACACTTTAGCTACACTGTTAGGTCTTGGACAAAATATTATATATACATACATATATATTGTGCTTCGAGTCTTACTACCCATCCTTGCTTGCTATTCACGTATTTACACTTGATTGAATAAATTTAGAGGTAACTTGTAATAATGGCTTGGAGTGAGAATAAGAAACCATTCTACATATAAACTAAAACAACACCGTACACCCGACCTCCTGACCTCTCCTACACCGTCATACCATACAAAGAGAGGGACCTGCCCCTGGTACTGGGCACCACAGTTCGAGCCCTTGGCGGGCCTGGTTGGATGCTCTGAGACCACTCCCCAGTCACGAAAATATGGGTACATTTCCTCAAGCTTTCCTAACTAGGCGGAGAGCCAAACGGGTAGTAAGGTGGTGTGTAAACAAGAAAAGTAAGTTGGGAAATGTATTGACGCGATTAAAACAGCTTTCCGAATGTCACAAAAAAAGTTGTTGGAGGTTCAACAAAAATATAAGGGCTTTAGAACTGCTTAAAAATCACAAACACGTGAACTTTAGCTGGGCGTTACTAAAAACCCTGTGATTTGGACAAGCAATTACGTGGACCTGCGAGATTATTTGTCTGGATAAGTCTAGTTTTATCAAATTTACGATAACTACGTACGTCACAGTTATACAACAGGAAATAAAACCTGGAAAAGTCGTGGAATTTTTGGATGACAGGGAAAACAGAGAAATGTCAAGGAATTTAACTTAAAGAAGGACAAATTAGGAAATTAAAAAATATATCTAAAATAGATCATTAATTTAGCAACTAAACACTAAAACAAAAGTTAATAATACCTAAATAAAATAACATTTTAATTTTTGAAATAACGGTTAAAACCGTTTATGTTTAGTAGATACAAACTTTTTTTTAATATGTGGTCAACAATAAATAAAACAAAAGTAATTATCCACCATTAAAACTGGAAAAAAGTAGTTAAGGAAAATTGAAAAATTTTGCCTGGAAAACCTTGAAAAGTCAGGGAATTTTGTAAAATATGTTTTGTACCCACCCGATATAACTAAAGCTTTGGACAAAATCTAACCGATCTAATAGGGCCCCTACATGATCAATCAGACTGTTAGTCCTAAGAATGATAGTCTGAGTGTCATTATGCATCAGTATTTACGAGACCCTACACGGTCAGTCTTACTGTTCTGATATCCTGATAACATTTCTCCCTGAATAGATTTAAGGCAGAAAAACAAATTCGGCCCAAAATGATTTTTCAACTATGCACAAAATAAACCATCTGTCATCACTCTTATTTACATTTACGTTAATGTTATTATTTGGAGTGGCTGGCAGCCATTTTATTTTGTATAATAGATAATAACAGTTGGACTAACTAATATTTTTGGAGTCCAGCGCTTGTTTGGAAAAGTTTAGTACTCAATCGATAGAGGTAACAAAGGGTGATTACTTAAAGTTGAGTGAGTTACTTAAAGTTTCTTAACTGATTTTATCAATTTTTTTTCAATGAATAAAAAGGCTAAATTTAGATTAAAATTATAAATATGAAAAATAAACTTAAGGCAAAAGCGGAAAATTACTTTAACTTTTCTTCCTGTTCCTTGTCCCGTTCCCTCGAGAAATTATGTCCCCGCCTGAAAATTTTCCTAAGTATTTATATTTAGCACCGCGTCTTACTACCCGTTCGAGTTATACGCTTTAAGTACTAATTACTCTAATGGATTAGGAATTGGGAAGGTTGAGTTAGAGGAAGTGAACCCCCATTTGCGTGGAGGGAGAGTGGAAAACCATTTAGGAACCCCCCAGTTCGCCCGACCGAGATTCGGACCTCGATCTCCCCGTCCTCAGCAGTCGAGCTCAACACGACAAGCGCGTTAGCCAACTACGCCACCGAGGTGGGTTTTTCCCCCAAGTCTAAATGGCATTTCCGCACAGCCTTGGTAAAAAGTTAGTTAAGTAAGTATGCGAGTTGCGCCGTTATCACTGCCTAATAGCTAGAAGGTACTAGGTACTAGTTGCCTCAAGGAGGTTAGGTAATGTTTAAAGTTGATCACTAGACAAAGCTTGGTGTCTTTACGATCCGAAACTAGTTAGTATTCCTACGTACAATTATGGCGAATGTCAAAACAAAAACACTCGTATATTGAAAAAAATCCATCATTAACAATAACTTAATAACAATACAGTTGCCTAAAACATTGATTCAAAACCCAATTGCCGCCTCAAATTTTACACTTGCTCCTGTGTTAACTGGGGGGTAATTAATACTCAGAAGCTCTCACCATTGCTCTTGGCCCTTTTACTGGGCACCTAGGAAGTTTCTCTAATTTCAGAACGCCTAGAGTTGAGAAATTCACTCTGCACCCCTCCCCTCCAAATATATGTTGTGTGATGCCCTGGGCAGGGATGCATGGTGGGCTATATTGTAGTGTGAATAGATAGCAGAAAGTTTAGTCCAGTTATCATAGCTGGGAAAGTGACTAGCGCTCCTTTCAAGTATTCATACAACAGTCATGTGATCTTCAGGCTGCCACGTTTGATAGATAATAAAAATACGTACACAACATTAATATAGTTAAATGTTAACATTGTTGACTCCCAAAAAGTGAATAGGTACAAAATAGTACTGTAGAGGAGTATCTTTGGACTAAGACATACTTCGCTGCTATCGTTGAAACATATATTTACTGCTCATTCTACAACTTAAGAAGAAAACTAAGCCGCACAGAAATATATTTTTGGGCAGACATTAAAGACCAGGGGATCACTCATAACACCTCAACATAAGTGTATCTATCATATTATTTATTCTCTCACGATTTGTGCGTTCATGCTGTTTTGTCACCATGTTACTCTTCAAAGGATATTTCAAAAGTTGATCTTACATAATATTAGTATTTGCTTTGATCTAACGTGATTATTCTACAGTTAATGATGAACCCATAAAACTAGAAGGGCACCCTGCAGTTGAAGAATTTTTCCTCTTTCCACTGTACCAATATTTGTTTTGTGCAGATTTTCCCCCGTAAACACTTTTTAGACATCCTGTATATTTAGTGCTGGTTGTGGTGCAGAGAGACGGTCTAATTATTGCGGTGCTATCGATTCTAAAAATATCAACATATATTGGATAATTTTTTAAATTATTGTTTCCGTTTCAGCTGAAATTCGCATGGTGCGAGTCCGGCTTCCGTTTGTGTGTTATTTAATGCGAACGTCTTAAGCATATCTTTGTCAAACCTTCTATTCAGCTCCTGCAACATATCCGCCGTGTTGACAAAATATTTTATCTTCACTCTTGCTGCCTTGTTCCATTTCTTCCTGTTTGATTGCAATACCAGTCGGACGTCACCTCTTTAGGAACTTCTAATGGTCACGTGATCGCCGGAGGTCACTAGCTTAGAAGAGGTCACATGGTGTTTCAACGTGACGGTTCCTCCCTTGCACCTTGACAGCGCTGTGTACACACGGAGTAGAGGCAGCTAAAACTGTACACTCTTGGAAATGGTTTGGAGTGATTTAGTTAAAATATCTAGGTGACCTGGCGGTCTAGGGGTAAGGTGTCAGACTTCTATGCTGGCGGCCGGGGTTCAATCCTCGGTCCCGGCAACCTACCATTACACATTAGCGTAAGTGCGTATAGCCCGAACGGGTAGTAAGACGCGGTGCTAATAATAATAATAATAGTTAAAATATCTAGTTCGGTCGATAACGAACTATAATTTGTAGTTCAATAGTTCGCGAATTACAGTCTACTGATAATTTTATTTATTTGAGGTATTCAACGGGCATCTGATTATATAACCACACAATTTCTATGAGTGAGAGTGAAAGGGCTTAGCAATTATTATTTTTTCCGGGAAAGGTATTTTTACACACCTTAAAGGGTTCTTCTACATGCTACAATCAACATGGGACCGACGGCTCCTACTTCCCCTCTAAAGGTAATTGTGTTACGGAAAAATTCCTTCAACCCCAGCTGGGTTTGAACCCGAGAACATCGGGTCCTGCGGCGAGCACTTTACACCAAGAACACCGACGGCAACAGTTTATAGTTGAGTCCAAACCCTTCCTTCACCTCTGACAAGACATCTTGTGAATGTGGGGAATGCCAGGCCTCCCGTGGTTCGGATTCCACGTTAAAGGATTCCACGTTAAACTGTAGGTCCTCCATTTCATCTCACAATCACCCTACCACTACACATCAGCGTAAGTGCGTATAACCCGAACGGATAGTAAGACGCGGTGCTAATAATAATAATAATAATAATGAATGACACACAGCTTGTAGTTCACTCACTCACTAGTTCATGACCGACA
Source organism: Timema californicum (assembly GCA_902141385.1). Classification (NCBI taxonomy): domain Eukaryota; kingdom Metazoa; phylum Arthropoda; class Insecta; order Phasmatodea; family Timematidae; genus Timema; species Timema californicum. The sequence goes on from CABFOW010001671.1 coordinate 127,555, forward strand.
TACAGCTTGTAGTTCATAATCACATACAGCTTGTAGTTCACTCGTAATGAATGACACACAGCTTGTAGTTCACTCACTCACTAGTTCATGACCGACATACAGCTTGCATTTCACTCGTTCACTAGTTGGTTACACCCATGCCAATGACGTTAGAAATGTTAACAGTTGAAACTACTTAATCCGGCACCTTTGGGATCTAACAAGTACCCGACCACGGATATTGCTTGGGCCACAGAAATCGACTCCTAAGCACCTTTTATACACCCCTTATACCTAGCCCCTAGTCTTTCCATATCACTCTATACTCCATTCACGGTAGGAATTACTCTCTGAAAGGTCTTTTTCCCTACCAATATCCTACTATATAATAGATTTCTGGTAGGGAAAAAGGCCTTTCAGAAAACAGTTCCTACACTGAACGAACTGTACTTATTGATTGCCATACAAGATTGAATCAAGCTTAAAACAAGCTTAAAACAGGAACCAGTACACAAACTTTCACAACGCTTGGTCTCTGGGAAGACCTAATTAAGGACTAAAATACAACCAGAATACAAGCCGAAACAAGAATGTACACCCAAAACACTCGGATGCAAATGTAGGCTTATAGTCCATTCTTTATAGGAGTGGTGATAATTGACTGCTAGCAAAAGTTACCAGATCTACTTTCGTGTATCCATTCGCCAAACCATATGATCCGCAAGATCAATCGAAACTTTCACAACAAACAATGTTTTAGTTGTGTTCTCGTTTAACCGCTTTTATATCTTCTAGCTGTCAGTTACCACCACTCTTATGGCGAATGGGCTGTAAGCAATTATGGCGGCAGATTTAAAAACATGTCTGACCACGCGGCTTGACGGACTAAATAGTATCAACTGTATTAAGTAATTGGATAATAATAGTGCTTATTGCTTAAAGCTAAGGGGTAGTAAAAAGGGGCGGGGGTAGGTAACTTTTCTAAAAAAAAAGAGGGGAACAAGTCTATTAATTAACTCTCTTTCAACTTAGCCTGCCGGAGTAACTGATGAGAAAATTTCGTATTTTTTTTATTGTCACTGTTTCTGTGACATAGCTCGGTCGAAGGATCACGATTACCTACTATCCCGTCACCTCGTGGCTCACTTGGAACTATACAGTCCAATTTTCACAAGAAGAACCTTTCATAAAATGCAAACACATCTCTTTTTTGCGATTAAAATTGATACTATTATTATTATTATTTCATAGTACCAAAGTAACAGATGCCGATCACGTTACTTGACTTATACTTATTTGAAAACAGTTCAAGAAACTTTTTGTGACTGTCAGTTACCGTTCTTCCGATCAGAATTATATTCTAGCTCGACTATTTAATTTGAAATAGGGTGACCTGGCGGTCTAGGGGTAAGGTGTCAGACTTCTGTGCTGGCGGCCGGGGTTCAATCCTCGGTCCGGGCATAAGATTTATCTGATTACCAAACCCTTCCTTCACCTCTGACAAGACATCTTGTGAATGTGAGGAATGCCAGGCCTCCACCGTGGTTCGGATCCCACGTTAAACTGTAGGTCCTCCATTTCATCTCACATTCACCCTACCATTACACATTAGCGTAAGTGCGTATAACCCGAACGAGTAGTAAGACGCGGTGCTAATAATAATTTAGTAATGAGGAAGAAAGCATTTTAGAGGTGATTTATCTGCATTTACATGGAAGGAAAGTGGGCCATTTAGGAAGAACTACTCTTAGTAGAACCGGCCTTGATTCGAGCTCCATTTGACCCGTCATCAACAAGCCAATCCAACACGAGAGTGACGTCTTAGCGTTAGACCATTCAACCACTCAAGTGGGTTAGTTATGTGTAAAAACATTTATAGGTATTTAACTTGCATTTTTTGACCCGACTGACGACATCAACAAACGGCCTAGAGACTTAGCTAAATCTATAACAAAGACAACATACAGATTCCCGCCCATTAATTCATCCCTACGAAAGAGGAACTCTCAATTTGCACAGTTATTAGTTTTTTGGACATACCAGGAATCGATCCTGGGATTCCTTAGATCAAGAGAAAGATGTGCTACCGACTAACTAAAGATGTTAAATATAATGGTTTTTTTTAATGTTGATAAATGACAGCAAAAAACCTTTAATAGGATTACGAGAAAGAAACGTATTAAAAATACAAATATATTTTTTGTGACCAACCCGGATAATATTTCACTTAATTATTTGTGTTTTTTTAAAAAGCAACGGTAATATCCTTCCGTCATAGTGTGTGTATAAATTTTACAAACATACACAGTTTTCCCAATATCTCTACCGGTTGGGGAACTTTTTAAGAGATTGAAGATGCTTTAAATAAAGCGCACAACCTGTTGCAACCTCTGTCATTGGCACGCCATCGAGCGTCCGGAGCCAAAAAAGCACGTTCTTATGGAGCCAAACGGATAAATTACATTATCATACAAGAACGCGTAGGATATAATGAAAACAGCGCCAGATCCGTACCAGACACGTGTTGCTATCGAACTAATAGTTCGTAGTGAACGTTTCTTTCAAATAATTATTATTAGCACCGCGTCTTACTACCCGTTCGGTTTATACGCACTTATGCTAATGTGTAATGGTAGGTTGAATGTGAGATGAAATGGAGGACATACAGTTTAACGTGGAATCCGAACCACGGTGGAGGCCTGGCATTCCCCACATTCACAAGATGTCTTGTCAGAGGTGAAGGAAGGGTTTGGTAATCAGATAAATCTGTGCCGGGACCGAGGTTTGAACCCCGGCCGCCAGCATAGAAGTCTGACACCTTACCCCTAGACCGCCAGGTCAACTTCTACTTAATAAAAGGTACGCGGTCGAGAAAGTTTTTTATAGAGAAATTGCACACACACTTGTGTGGAGAAAGGATAGGAAAACGACAGTGCTAAATTAATTATATGTGGAAATTCAACCCAAGTACACCCGGTTGAGATTCGAACCTTGACGCGTCACTGATAATCCGTTCTATTTGCGAGACCGACGTCTTTGATGTCGTGACCACCAATGAAAGCTTGGAAAGAGAAAGACATATTTGTTCGAAAGTTTGGTTATCCCTGTTTTATCGGCTTCCGATCCATCAATAGTAATAATTTATGCTTCGATTACGTTGGAGTTTTTAACCTTCGCTCAGAATATGGCTGCGTTCCCAGAACTGGGTGTTTTGAATTGGAGACAACGATTGAACAATGCCTTCTACAAAAATAATTTTTTATCACAAGTTTTTTTTATCTATTTTTTATCACCGCGTCTTACTACCTGTTTAGGTTAGACATGCATATGGTAATTACTCTAATAGGTAGAGATGAGGAAGGAAACTTTATAGAGATAATATACCCGCATTTACGTGGAAGAAGAGTGGGAAACCATTAAGGAATTCACCTCATTAGACCCGGCCGGGATTAGAACCCCGATCTCTCCACCTTTAGCGGGCCAATATAACACGTGAGTGACGCCCTAGACCAGAAGTGGACAGACATTTTGATCTAGTGATCTACTCCCTATAAGAAAAATCCTTTGTAATCCACTACGAAACCATAGTCTGATGTTGTTTGTTTCATTTTTGTGTTTTAATAAAAAAATAAAACCACATATAAAAACATAATTATTTCACTAAAACAAATTTTTTCACTAAACTACATAGCTACAATATATAATTTCACTGGAAAAAAATTTCTCATTTAAATACATCACTTTGAAGTTGATGCATGACACTACATATCTTCAGATAGTTTGTTGAATGAGTGTTCATGTCGGACAGCTTTAATATTTCGATTTTATAATCTTCATTTGAGAAAAATTTGATTCGCAGAGGTAGGTTGAACCAAAAAACGCGGTCAAACGACAAGCAATGGACCTCAAACAATGGTACGTTTCCTCGTGAAGTAGAGCCCAGAAGTTGTTTTCGGAGGCTCTTGCTTTCATGAGGATATCAGATTGCAGTTTTATCATCTATTCCTACACATCTGAAACAGTTAAAAATGGAAGAGACCGATTCGGAAATTCATTCAACGTTCTTTTCAGCAAATGGGAATTACATACAAACCAATACGGCATCAAACCGCTTCACATCTTGAAACCGTCTCTCCAACTCTTGCCAAATTTTTTATATCTCATTACAAAATATCTCAGAAGTGCAGCTATCTTCCTTTTCTGCAACTTTTTCTGAGTTATGCAAAATCTTTAAATTTTCTCTTTCAAGCGGTTATTTTAAAAGTAGCAATTTTCACTTGGAAAGAATTTGTGCATCTTACTAATTCTGAAGTTTAAAGTTTAAGTTATTGGAGTCTGTGGTTAGATCAGTCAAAAAAGCTATAGTTGCGTAACCAATATGTGCCATGTAGTTGAGGGTGGCTTTCTTCAACCGAGTTGAAGATCACAATTATTTCAAGCAATAAAGCTTGGAATATTTATAAGATTTGTTCACGAACAAGCCACCTTATTATCAGTACTGTGTGTAGTAGCAAGTCTTCACACTCCTCATTCTTGGAATATTTATAAGATTTGTTCACGAACAAGCCACCTTATTATCAGTACTGTGTGTAGTAGCAAGTCTTCACACTCCTCATTCTTGGAATATTTATAAGATTTGTTCACGAACAAGCCACCTTATTATCAGTACTGTATGTAGTAGCAAGTCTTCACACTCCTCATTCTTGGAATATTTATAAGATTTGTTCACGAACAAGCCACCTTATTATCAGTACTAGTGTGTAGTAGCAAGTCTTGACACTCCTCATTTTCCTCAAGTTGAGTTATAAGAAGTCGTCTTCGTAAGCTCCCTGCTCGCACCGAGTTAACTTAACAGTGGCGTCCATAATATCCTTTATGTGTATTACTTTAGCACTCAATATATTCTCATGAATACACAATGAAATACTGTAAAAACCATTAAAAACAGTGGCAGAGCGCAAGAAACCCATTATTTCGACCACCCGTCGGTTGTAGTACATATAAGCTTCCACAGAGGGAGGCTTGTTTTCCTAACACAGCTGACTGAAAGCTGGTAAACATCTTCTTCAGCTGTAGTAATTCCTTTGACAGGGATCATGGTTAGAAACTCCTTGCAGCTAATGTCATGAACACGATTAATTTAGAAGTATCCACCCCGTCAGTTAAACAATTAATATTAGCAATGCGTCTTACTACCCGTTCGGGTTATAAGCATTTACGCTAATGTGTAATGGTAGGGTGATTGTGAGATGAAATGGAGGACCTACAGTTTAACGTGGGATCCGAACCACGGTGGAGGCCTGGCATTCCCCACATTCACAAGATGTCTTGTCAGAGGTGAAGGAAGGGTTTGGTAATCAGATAAATCTGTGCCGGGACTGAGGATTGAACTCCGGACCCCAGCACAGAAGTCCGACACCTTACCCCTAGACCACCAGGTCACCCACCCCACCCCGTCAGTTGATTCATTGAACTGTAGCGAGAAATAATTACAATTACTGATGTATTTTCTCGGTTTGTTTAGTGAATCACCCCACATTATTTATACGCGTCGCGTCACGTATTGACGAGAGGAGCGGTATGTCTTTAGAAGCTTTCATAATTTCAACTTTATTATTAAATTCACTGAACAAAACGTCACAGGCCTCAAGGAAAGCTTGCTTCACAATTTCACCACCTTGAAAAGGTTTCTAATATTTCACTAAAATAACCATGATACGAAATGATACCTCATTTGCTGCTTTGACTGTAAAACAGGCTTAGCAAACATTTTTTGTGTTCCCAACAGATATTTTCAGTTATTTCACTTTAATCTTCCGTTGTTCACTTTTAGGCGAAAAGTCACTTTCATATTTTTTATTATGAAGGCTAGAAAAATATCTCTCTAAATGGCCCTTCTTTAACACCGCAACACTAACACGGTATATCAAACACAATAATTTATCTCTGGACAGCGTAAAAAATAAATCATTTTCACATTCTTCGTGTATTAGGTAGGTTTTCGCTCGTTAAAGCGAAATCATTTTTACTAATTAAGTAAAAGTTTTCTTAGCACCGCGTCTTACTATAAGTTCGGGTTATACTTCTATATACTAATGCGTTAAGGATTAGGAAGGCTTAGCTTAGACGAAATGCACCCGCATATGTGTAGAGGGAGAGTGTAAAACCACTTAGGAGAAACCACCCTTGTTGCACCCGACCGGTATCGAAGCCTGATCTTCCCGTCTTCGGCAGTCTAGCCCAACACGAGAGTAACGCTTTATTAGACCCCGCGGCCGCCGAAGCGGGTCAAGTCATTGTTCACGATAAATAAAACAAAATACTACGCATTTACCAACATCAAATAAGAAACGAAAAATACCATACTAATACTATATACAGCTACTACTGTCGTTTCTTGCTCTGACTATCGCGTTGCGTTGACTTTATGCCGGGATCACGATTAACTTACAGTAGCCCCATGGCTTCTTTGGTGCTGACTGACAGCTCACAGCTGACGGCTTTGAAAAGATACCAGATCAAATTATGTATCCCTACGCCGAATCATATTATCTGCAAAAACATGTGTTTATAGGCTGTCACTTCTGACATATACCTAAATGTTGACTGTCAGAAGTCAGCTGTGAGCTGTCAGTCAGCACCAAAGAAGCCGGGGGCTTACTGTAGGTTAACTTAACGTATATGTTCTTCTCGTGTTTTTAAATGGAAGCGATCACGATGCAGTTAACTTAATAGATGTCCTGGGGGGCCTTTCACGTTAAGTGAACGTTACATGAAGATGCTCTCACATGTACCATAATACAATGCTGCGTTTCCTTATAAATGGCTTTTCACTTAAAATATTTGATTCTTATGTAATTAGTTAGGTTTAAATTAATACGAGTCAAGATTTGACTGCAAGAACTTTTTCATTCCTATCTCGGCCGGGACTACTATACCAGACTATAAATACTACCCTTTAAACCGAATAACCAGCTCTAAGACACTGGTTCGAATTCCACGCTGGTTTAAATGTGGTCGTCGCCTGGTACGAGAGCGGGCACGAACGGGTTTTCAACGTAAATGAGGTTATCAAACGCTCGTAGCCACACTTAGGTGAACTTCGGGTCGCTTGTTT